>CADCXT010003165.1:0-288240 GCA_902806775.1 Microtus agrestis
CCAAATTTCTGAGAGTATGGGTCTAAGGTCACAAACACACATACTACAATGGAGTAAATGTTTACCTTCCTCATGAATTCAACTCTCAGATTCTACCCAACAAGGTTGTGGAGTCAGGATGGGGAGCCTTTAGTGTATTGTTTTACTGGCAGGTACAGAGCCCTTGTGACTAGAATTAGCGCTCTTATACAATGTTCCTTCCATCATGAGAGTATTGGTCACTTTCCCACGTGAAGTCTCACCAGACACCAGCATGCTGGAACTCAGGTCTACAAGATCAGTGTCCAAAACTAAGAAACAATTTTATGATTTCTTTTAAGTTTATACCATTTGTAGTCTCTAAATGGAGGCTTTTTGTTCTGCCCAGTCCTGCAGCCACTTTAGACAAGATCTCCTGAGTAAATTGGGAGTATGGAGGTCATGGGAGAGGGTAAAAGCAGAAAGAGGAGGAAGGGAGGGGAGTGGAGAAAAATATATAGCTCAATTAAAAAACATTCAGAGGCTTCATATTAGTTATAAAGGCTTGGTTGATGTCTCAGGCTTATTACAAGATAGCTGTTACAATTTAAATTAACCCATTTCTATTAATCTATAAATTGCCATGTGGTTATGGCATTACCTCATTTTTCACATGTCTTTTTTTTTGCAGTTTAAATCTGAGTGTATTTTGAAGCTCTCAAACAGGGTTTTTTAATACAAGAAGAACAGGTATTACAATTCTTAAAAGATGTGTTCAGTAAAGCAGTTACAAAGAACAATTATCATAATCACCTGGCACAAGAAGGAACAAAATCAATCAGGTATTACATTTCCTAGACAGTGGGTTCAAAGAATCGATTACAAATGGAACAAAGAACATCATAATCACTAAACAGAACACATGTCTTGTTTCCTCAGTGGCTGCCTGGTGTTCCCAGCCTTCATCCTTCTTCTCCTAGATCTCTGCTTGATTTTCCTGCCTGGCTCTATTCTGTCTTTCTATAGGTCAAAGAAGCTTTATTCATCAGCAAAGAGAACAACACATATTCACAGGGTACATAAAGACATGCCACATCAGAGGTCTTTTTTTATCCGAGTGACAAAAGACATCAAAAATGCCCCTATTGACTCTTCCTACCAGTCTACATTCTAATATTCAGTTTTTTTCTCTGAGCCTTAACATTAAACATAAAACTATCATCTCTGTTGATCCAGGCCAGTTGAAAATTCATCACTGAGAGGGAAAGGCCACACACAGTTAACCACTACTTAAGTAGTCACAGCTACTGGGGGAGGGGAGTCAGGCCAATCAAAGCACAAAATGTTGGTCATGTTTCTTCTTGTCTGTCCTACCATTTCCCACTTATCATATTTATCCTCCTTTCAATGCTTCACAGATGCTTAGCCACAGTTAAGTGCAGACATGGGTTCTGTGTGTGTGCATGTGCGTGTGTGTGTGTGTGTGTGCATTTTACACAGTTGATCAAAGAGAATGCACTGATGGAGAGAAGTGTATGTTAATACCATAAGAAGGGCTCTTCTGTGCAAACGCCCAGGCCTGGACACATGTGCTTAAAAAATATGTGTTACTATTAAACTTTCTGTCTTTCTAAACTAGACCAGCGATTACATTTCTAATATTACACAGGAATATAAAAGAAGATAGTATTATAGATACCCAATCCCCTGGAAGGTTTGCATTCTAGCTGTTCTGGCTTTTAATTTTTCTCTCTGTTCAAACTTCTTCTGCACTATTTGAGTAAGAGTTGTAAGAAGTTGATGAATATCTGTATAGCAAACTAGAGATTTTGGGATAAATTTTAAATCATGAGATAGAGAAAAAGAATAAATTGTTCAGGTCCCTTAAATGCTAGTGTTAGCAAATTTCTTTTGCACTTGTGGTAACTTCACTGCTTAATAACATTTTTATGCACCTGACATCATCAACCTTGTACACCTTCTCACATCTGGAGAACAGAGGTTGTACATCTTCATCCTGCCTTGAATACTACATCCTCTACAGACAGGTGGCATGACCAGGACCTTGGGTTTCACACTTCGAAATGAGTTGCAAAGGATTTGCCAGCCCTGTCTGCCCACACTCACCAGGATCAGATGCAGGGTCCCAGACTTCTTGTGCACAGGATGGAAGAAGAGTTGCTGCTCTGGTCTGAGGCTCTGCATCCAGGCTTCCTCTGCTGCCCTCCTTCAAGAAAGGAGACTTATGTGCGTTGCAAAGATAGGAAAGGAAAGGGCTGGTCAGGATGCCATTGGGTGGGGAAAGGAGGGTATGGTTGGCATGCCATGGTTTCGTGGCACTGTAGAGCCCTGAGGATGGGGTGGTTCAGCTCAGGGCAAGCTTCCGAAGAGCTGGGCAATCTGCACTATGCCCTATTTCAGGCCCATGTTGGTGCTGGAGAATGAGAAGCCCCAGAAGAGGGAAAACAAAAGTAATATTTCTGGATGGGAGGGGTTAATGAATGTGGGGGATAACAAGCAAAAGCTAAATATATACTTAAAATAGAAAAACAAACATGGGGTTCAGGACAGCTGAGGATATGACTTGTTAAAAATCCAGGTTGTTAATATAAATTGATTTACAACTTTATTTAATTTCTGAAGAGACCAATTGAGAAATAATTCACTGTTCACACTTATAATCCCTATAACTTAGAGGCTGAGGCAGGAGGTTTTGGGGTATGGATGCCTGGGCTAAATATTAAACTCTATCACTTATGAACAAGTGGAGAGGGGGAACAAAGTGTGGACTGTCAACCTGCAGTCAGATGGCGTAGTGTATGCAGTATAGAAGCGCTACACAGACCAGAAACATAAATGTTGAAAAGCAAGTCATTTTCACACTGGGAAAGAACAGATGTGTGGGAAAGAAGGGGAAGGAGAGAGAGGAGCAGTGAGACACAGAGGAAAGAGAGAACCGCAGGGCTTCCCTCAAACTCCACCATGGCCATCCTCTCCAAAGGCCACCACATTCTTCTGTCATTTGTTGTGTACTTCTATTTAGATTTTACTTCTATTATGTAGTAGAGCTGGTGAACTGACCCAGGGCTTTAGGCCTGGCCCAGGTATGCTGAGCTATGCTGTGGGATAAAGCTCTTGTACACTGTAAAAAATTGTCACTCGTATTGGTTTAAGAAAATGTTGATTGCTCAGTAGCCAAGCAGGAAGTATAGGTGGGGCAACCAGACTAGGAAAATTCTGGAGGACAGGAAAGCAGAGAGTCAGTCACCAGCCAGTTGCAGAAAAAGCAGGATGAGAAAGTTTCATTGATAAAGGTACCAAGTCACATGATTAAACATAGATAATTATTATGGGTTAATGTAAGGTGTAAGAGCTAGTTAATAATAAGTTTGTTTATATGGTGGATTACATTGATGGGTTTTTATGTTGAACCATCCCTGCATCTCTGGGATGAAGCCAACTCAATCATGGTAGATGATTTTTCGGATGTGTTCTATGATTCAATTTGCTAGTATTTTATTGAATAGTTTTGCATCAATGTTTATGAGTGAGATTGGTCTGTAATTCTCTTTCTTAGTAATATTGTTATGTGGCTTGGCTATAAGGGTAAACAGAGAACTCTCAACAGAGGAATATAAAATGGTTGAAAGACACTTAAAAATGCTCAGCATATGTAGCCATCAGAGAAATGTAAATCAAAACAGCTCTGAGATTCCATATTATATCTGTAAGAATGGCCAAGAACAAAAACATTGATGACAACTTATGCTGGAGAGTATGTGGGGTAAAAGGAAAACTCCTCCATTGCTTATGGGAGTACAAACTGATACAGACACTTTAGATATCAGAAAATTAGGAAACGACCTTCCTCAAGACCCAACAATACCACTTTCAGGTACATATCCAAAGGATGCTCAATAGTACCACAAGGACATGTGCTCAACTATGTTCATAGCAGCCTTGTTTGTCATAGACAGAACCTGGAAACAACATAAATGCCCATTGACCGAAGAATGGGTAAGGAAAATATAGTACTTTTACACAATGGAGTACTACACAGCAGAAAATATAAAGATGTTTTGAAATTTGTGGGAAAATAGATATGTCTAGAGAACATTATATTGGGCAAGGTAACCCAGATCCTGAAATACAAATATAATGTGTACTCATTCATAAGTGGCTTTTAGACATAAAACAAAGAAAACCAGCCTACAATTCACAATCCCAGAGAACCTAAACAACAATGAGGATCCTAAGGGAGACATACATTAATATAATCTACATGGGAAGTAGAAAAAGACAAGGTCTCCTGAGTAAATTGGGAGCATGGGGACCATGGGAGAGGGTAGTAAGGTAAGGAGGGGAGAGAAAGGTAGCGGAGAAGAGAAAAATGTTAGTTCATTAAAATAAATAATAATAATAAAGATGAACATAATCCAAACTCTTTGTGTATTTTCCATCTTTATGTGGCATATTTTTTTTTATTCCTCTGATCTATTACTGTCTGTTTAAAGACTTTACTCTTTTTTAACCATTTACTTCTTTTTTTGTTTTTGGTTTTATTCTTATTTTTTTTTTTTTTTTTTCGTTTTTTTTTTTATTGAAAGAAAAAAAAAAAAAGGAATTCCCGACAGGGTTCCTCTGTAGCTTTGGAGCTGTCCTGGAACTAGCTCTTGTAGACCAGGCTGGCCTTAAAGTCACAGAGATCCACCTGCCTCTGTCTCCTGAGAACTGGCATTAAAGGTGTGTGCTACCACTGCCCAGCCTCACTTCTTTTTGTTTATATCTATATTCTTATTCTTCTTTTCCAAAGCTTCTGGACATTTCTGGACAAAATTAATTTTTGACTGGAAGCACTTTTTTTTAATGCTAAGCAGACATGGCTAGGACCAACTCAGAGGTCCTGCCTGCTTGCTCTGCCACGTGGCAGAGGCCTATTTGTTGCCTCTGAGAGCCATTTTCGCAGCCCCGGATTCAGGGTTGCAGAGGGTCTGAGTCACCATTAAGCAATTTGTAACCCTTTGCTCACAGACCCCATTTAAGTGCTTCATACCTGGACCTTCCAAAAGAGTCAGAGCACTTTGTGCTGGCAAACCAGGAAGCTGGCTCCAAAAGAAGCCTTGCAGCCTTCCTTGCTAATGCTAGTCAGGAAGACCTTCCTTAAAGGAGCTGCAGCACTCCTGCTCACCACCAACAAGCAGAGCATACATGAATAAAATATGCACTTGACTCCTGTTTTGCAGGCCTAAAAGTCCTCTTTTTTAAATGCTTTTTTAGAATGTACATTGCCAAACGTTGGGCGTCATTCTGTAGGTGGAGTTTGATCATTTGTTTCCTGTTTGCCATGACCTGAAATACTCACACAGAAACTGTGTTAATTACAACACTGCTTGGTCAATGACTTAAGCATATTGATAGCTAGCTCTTATACCTTAAATTAACCCATTTCTATTAATCTGTGCATCACCATGAGGTTGTGGCCTACCGGCAACATTGTGATGTGTCTGTCTCTGGCAGTGGCTACATGGCTTCTCAATGACTCTGCCTACTTTCTCTTTATGTCTCTGGTTGGCCGTTCCCAACTAGCTTTACTCTGTTAAGTCATTGGCTGAAAGCAGATTCTTAATTAACCAACGGCAATGCACATACAGAAGAGAGATTGAGAAAGTTTTTTAAAAAAAGGATTCTAGACAGACAAGAATATAGTCAAGCACAGCATCATAGTAACCATCTTTACTGTGGTAGTCTTTGTTTGCTGACAGCAAGCAGAGGCATGGCTTCTTTAAGAGAGACTTCCTGTCTCAGCAAAAATCTCACAGCTTTTAAGAGGTTCTGGTACCTTACACATAATGGTGTTTATGAGCAGTCAGTAGCAGGTTTCTTGGTGATGGCTAGGACCGAGAAACTCCACAGTGTTGTGACAATAAATGTGGCTCCAGCCAGTACCTCCAACATGAAGCTAGAATCTCAAAAAGCTAAGGAATTGGGCAGAACAAGCCTCCAGAGCCACAGCATTAACCCTAGTGATTCCGATTTTAAATTAAAACCTTCTAAATGGATTACAGTGTGTTTAAAAATATATGTGGCTTGGGAGAAGAAAGAAAAAGTATAGAGAAAATCCTTGAGAAAAAAAAATAGCTGGGTGTGGTGGCACACACCTTTAATACCAGCACTGGGGAGGCAGAGGCAGGTGGATGTCTGTGAGTTCAAGGTCAGCCAGGTCTAGAGAGTGAGTTCCAAGACAGCCAAAGATATACAGAAAAACCCTGTCTCAAAATAATGAAATCTAAACAATAAAAATAAAAGAAAGCATAATGATACCTGTAGCATTATTTTTCTTGTTCAGGATTTCTTTGGATTCTCAGGGTATTTTATAAATTAATAAAATAATTTTAAGATCTTTTCAATTTCTGTGAATAATGATGAAATTTTAGTGGGGAGTACATAAATAAATTTTTGTTTTGTTTTTCTTGTTTCTTGTTTGTTTGTAGAACAACCATTCTTACAATTTTTCCATTCTATTTGCCATGGAGGTCTTTCTTCTGAGATCTTCCTCAGTTCATTTGTGAGGGTTTGAAGTTCTTACTGTAGAAATCATTGATTTCCTTGGTTTGGCTTATTCTAAGGTATTTTATTTTTTGTGAGGCTACTGTTGTTAATATTGTTCCCTTAATTTCTTTCTCTGTCCATTTGTCATTGGTTATTGGAAAGCTCCTGATTTTTGTTTGTTAATTTTGTATCCTAGAATTTTACTGAAGGTGTTTATTAGCTTCAAGAATTAAGAATTTTCTGGTGGAGTCTTTAGAGTCTGTAATGTGTGGTTTCCTGTTATCTACACCTAAAGAAACTTTGACTTCTCCCTTCCTATGCATCTCTGTCTTTCTCTTGTCGTACTGCTTTAGCTAAGATCTCAGAAACTGTACTGAACAGGAGTGTAGAGTGTAGACTTATTGGGCATACACCTGATATTAGTGGAAAAGCATTAAGTTTTTTTTTCTCCATGGATTATGATGTTGCCTGCAGGTCATTCAGTCTGCATCATGCTGAGATATGCCTCCTTCATTCATATTCTCTTCAGGGTTGTTTTCATAAGAGGATGTTAGATTTTTGTCAAGGGCCTTTCCTACAGCTGTAGAAATGGTCATGTGGGTTTTGTCCTTGAGTTTACTTATGTGGTGTATTACATTTACTGATTTGTGTATGTTGAACTTCTCTGCATCTCTACAATGAAACCAACTCAAACATGATGAACATTTTTTTCCATGTGTTTTTGAAATGGATTTGCAGAAATTTTATGGAGAATGTCTGTATCTATGATCCCCAATATTTTTAATATTGTAGTGTATTTTTACAACCATGGCAAGATTATTTTAAAATTAATGATCAATAGAAGCAATACTTTTCTCCCAAAACCACACATAGTTTCCTTTATTTTATGAGAAGCCTAAGTGTTTCTAATTTTGTGAGGGAATGTAACAATTGTTGTAATACTTCTAGGAACTGACCAAGCTGTCTACTTAGTTTGAAAAGCATTAGAAGAGGCATATTTAGTCATAACATTGGTACTACCTACCAAATAGTTTCAGGGAATTGGTAAAATTGCTCTTACACAGATGAATTAACTCATAAAACAGAAAAGCAGTCATCAGAATGAGAAGAAATGATTAGGATATATGCTGATTGTTAATTTTGGCTGTACCAGTCACAGTGAGTTTTTTTAGTCAATGAATTAACAATCTAGTGGGTTCCTATCCCTATATAGTTTAGGGGCTGGGTGTCTACTCTTTGCTGTAGCATAGAGACTGATTCCCTGAGTTTTCCCTAAAGACCAAGCATTTGTTTTACTGGTATACTATGTCTTTGATACCCATGATGATCACTTCTGTACTTTTCTCAAATATAGGTAATTATATAAGAAATCAGTAGAAAAATAAAAGCAGTGATTTAACTACCTCTTGAAGCATTTTTAAAAATTGACTTCTAATTGATATTCAGTTGTCAGACAACAATATCTATTTAAAATGGAGTGAAAACTGGAGGTCTAATTCTATTTATAGAGTGTTTGCTACCTTTTGAGTGATTCAGTTACATCCCTGTTCCCCAGGACTAGTGGTCCTGAATGTTATAGGAAAGCAGGCTGAGAAAGTCATAAAGATCAGTCAATAAGAAACACTCCTCCATGACTTCTGCATCAATTATTACCTCTAGATTCTTGCCTTGACTTCCTGCCCCTATATCCCTGGATGATAGACTACAAGCTTTAAGATGAAATGAACCCTTTCTTTTGCAACTTGCTCTGGATCATAGTGTTTTATCAAAATAGAAACCGTAAATAAAACACCTTGATACTCACAAAATATTCAGTCCATAGATTAAATGATAATGATGCCAAGTCAGAAAAAACTTCTTCACTAAAGTTCAAAGAAAGCAGTGTAGTAATGTCTTCTATACTAGTGTTGAAATGATGCTACAAAGCATCTAGCATGTGCTAAATGATACACAGAATTCAGTCACTGGAATTTAAATCAGTGATCGCCTAGGCCCCTTCATTTCTTTTTTTGATTTTTATAGACCTCTACATTTTCCTCTGATGCCTGTTAAGCCTCTACCCTCCCCTTCAACCCTCTACTAATGTCCTCATACTCCCAATTTACTCAAAAGATCTAGTCTACTTCCCATGTAGGTTAGATCTATGTATGTCTCTCTTCAGGTCCTCATTATTGTCTAGGTTCTCTGGGCTTGTGATTTGTGAAACGGTTTTCTTAGCTTTATGTTTAAAACCACTATGAGTGATAATTGTCTTTCTGTGTCTTGATTACCTCACTCAATATGATGTTTTCTAGCTCCATCCATTTGCCTACAAAATTCAAGATGTCATTATTTCTCTGCTGTGTAGTACTCCATGGTATAAATGTACCACATTTTCCTTATCCATTCTTCAGTCGGTGGCATTTAGGTTGTTTCCAGGTTCTGGATATGACAAACAGTGCTGCTGTGAACATAACTGAGCACATGCCCTTGTGGCATGTTTGAGCATCCTTTGGATATACACCCAAAAGTGGTATTGCTAGGTCTTGAGAAAGGTTGTTTTCTAGTTTTCTTAAAAATCACCATACTGACATCCAAAGGGGCTGTACCAGCTTGTATTCCCACCAGCAATGCAGGAGTGTTCCCTTTTCCCCACAACCTCTCCAAGTGTAAGTTATCTCAGTGTTTTTGATCTTGGCCATTCTTACAGGTGTCAGATGGAATCTCAAGGTTGTTTTGATTTGCATTTCTTTGATGACTAAAGATGTTGACCATTTCCTTAAGTCATTTTATATTCCTCTTGAGAGTTCTATACTCCATTTTTATTGGATTATTTGTTCATTTGATGACCAATTTCTTGAGTTCTTTGTATATTTTGGAGATCAGCCTCCTGTCTGATGTGGGGTTATTAAAGAACTTTTCCCATTCTGTAGGCTGTCATTTTGTCTTGTTTATTATGTCCTTTGCTTTACAGAAGCTTTTCAGTTTCAGGAGGTCCCATTTATTAATTGTTTCTCTCAGTGTCTAAGCTACTAGGCTATATTTAGGAAGTGGTCTCCTGTGCCAATGAGTTCAGGCGTACTTCCCACATTCTCTTCTATGTAGTTCAGTGTGGCTGGCTTTATGTTGAGGTCTTTGATCCATTTGGACTTGTGTTTTGTGCATGGTAATAGATATGGATCTATTTTCATTCTTCTACATGTTGATATCCAATGATACCAGCACCATTTGTTAAATATGCTTTCTTTTTTCCATTTAATTTTTTTTTGCTTCTCTGTCAAAAATCAGGTGTTTAAAGGTGTGTGGATTAATATCCGGGTCTTCAGTTTGGTTCCATTGGTCCTCCTGTCTTTTTTTAGGTCAATACCAGGCTGTTTTCAGTACCGTAGATCTGTAGTAGAGTTTGATGACAGGGATTGGGATGCCTCCAGAAGTTCCTTTATTGTACAGGATTGTTTTGACTGCCCTGGATTTTTTGCTTTTCCATATAAAGTTGAGCACTCTTCTTTTGAGGTCTGTGAAGAATTTTGCTGAGATTTTCATGGGCATTGCATTGAATCTGTAGATTGCTTTTGATAAGATTGACATTTTTACTATATTAAATAGTACCTACCCAAGAGCACTTGAGATCTTTGTACTTTCTGGTGTCTTCTTCAATTTCTTTCTTCAAAGATGTAAAGTTCTTGTCATACAAGTCTTCCACTTGTTTGGTTAGAGTTACTCTGAGATATTTTATGCTATTTGTGGCTATTGTGAATGGTGATGTTTCTCTGATTTCTTTCTCATCCCATTTATCATGTATGTACAGGAGGGCTACTGATTTATTTGAGTTAATCTTGTATCCTGATACATTACTGAAAGTGTTTATGAGTTGTAGAAGTTCCTTAGTAGAATTTTGGGATCGCTTATATGAACTACCATATCATCAGCAAATAGTGAGAGTTTGATTTCTTATCTTCTGATTTGTATCCCCACGATCTCCTTTTGGTGTCTTATTGCTCTAGCTAGGTCCTCAAGAGCCATATTGAATAAGTATGGAGAGAGTGGACAACCTTGTCTTGCTCCTGATTTCAGTGTGATCACTGGAAGTTTTTCTCCATTTAGTTAGATGTTGACTGTTGGCTTGCTGTATATTGCCTTTATTATGTTTACATATGCTCCTTGTATCCCTGCTCTCTTTAAGACCTTTATCATGAAGGGATGTTAGACTTTGTCAAAAGTTTTCTCAGCATCTATTAAGATGATCATGTGGTTTTTATTTTTCAGCTTGTTTATATGATATGTTACTTTGGCAGATTTTCATATGTTGAAACATCCCTATATCTCTGGGATGGACCAGGCTTGATCATGGTGGATGATGGTTCTGATGTGTTCTTGAATTCAATTTGCCAGTATTTTATTTAGTATTTTTGCATCATTGTTTATGAGTGAGATTGGTCTATAATTCTCTTTCCTAGTAATGTCTTCATGTGGTTTGGGTATCAGGATAATTGTAGCCTCATAAAAAGAGGTTGGCAATGTTCCTTTTGTTTCTATTGTGTGGAATAATTTGAGGAGTATTGGTATTAGTTCTTTGAAAATATTGTAGCATTCTTAGCTGAAACCATCTGGCTCTGGGCTCTTTTTGGTTGGGAAACTTTTGATGACTATTTATATTTCTTCCACAGTTATAGGTTTGTTTAATTTGCTTATCTGGTCTGAGTTAGTTTTGGTAAGTGATATTTATTCAGAAAGTTGTCCATTTCCTTTATGTTTTTTAATTTTGTGGAGTACAGATTTTTGAAATATGATCTAATGATTCTCTGTATTTCCTCCATGTCTGTTGTAATGTCCCCTTTTGTATTTCTGATTTTGTTAATTTGGATATTCTCCCTCTGCCTTTTTAGTTTGGATAAACATTTGCCTATTTTGTTGCTTTTCTTAAAGAACCAACTCTTTGTTTCATTGATTTTTTTTCTATTGTTTTCTTTGTTTCTATTTGTTGATTTCAGCTCTCAATTTGATTATTTCCTGCCATCTGTTTTTTTAGGTGAGTTTGCTTCTTTTTGTTCTAAAATTTTCAAATGTTCTGTTAATTTACTAGTGTGAGATTTTTCCAGCTTCTTTATGTAGACATTTAGTGCTATGGACTTTCCTCTTAACACGACTTTCATTGTGTCCCATAAATTTGGGTATGTTGTGTTGTCATTTTCATTAAATTTTTAATTTCTCCCTTTATTTCTTTCTTGACCTATTGATGATTGGGGAGAGCATTGTTTAATTTTCATGTGTTTGTGGGCTTTCTGGAGTTAGTATTGCTATTGAGTTCTAGTTTTAAGCCATGGTGATCTGAAATATATGGGGTTATTCCAATTTTTTTGTATCTGTTGAGGTTTGTTTTATCACCAAGTATGTAGTTAATTTTTGAGAAGGTTCCATGAGGTGCTGAGAAGAAGGTATATTCTTTCATGTTTGGATGGAATAGTCTATAGATGTCTGTTAAGTCCATGTGAGTCATAACATCTGTTAGTTCCCTTATTTCTCTGTTCATTTTTTTTTTCTGACTGACATATCCAGTGGTGACAGTGGAGTGTTAAAGTCTCCCACTATTAGTGTGTTGAGTTTAATATATAGTTTAAGCTTTAGAAGTGCTTCTTTTATATATGGGAGCCCTTGTATTTGGGGCATAGATGTTCAGTATTGAGATTTCCTCTTGATGGATTTTTCCTGTAACTAATACGAAATGTCCTTCTTTGTCTCTTTTGATTGATTTTAGTTTGAAATCTATTTTGTTAGATATTAGGATAGCTACTCCAGCTTGTTTCTTTGGTCCATTTGATTTTTTCCCAACTTTTTACTCTGACGTGATGTCTGTCTTTGAGGTTAAAGTGTGTTTCTTGTATGCAGAAGAAGAATGGATTGTGGTTTTGTATCAAGCTATTAGCCTGTGCCTTTTTATAGGTGAGTTGATTCTATTTATCTTAAGGGATATTAATGACCAGTGATTGCTATCTTCTGTTAATTTATTTTTCATTGGTTTTGATGTTAATTCGTGTGTTTTTCCCATCAATTGTCTGTGTTTTATGTTGATGTAGCCAACTTCCTTAGATTGGAGTTTTCCTTCTAGTATTTTGTGTAGGGCTTTGTTTGTGACTAGGTATTGGTTAAATCTGTTTTTTTTTCATGGAATATCTTCTTTTGTTTTTCTATGGTGATTGAAAGTTTTGCTGGGTTTAATAGTCTGGGCTGGCACCTGTGGTCTCTTAATGTCTGTATAACGCTTGTCCATGACCTTGTGGCTTTCATTGTCCCCAATGAAAATTTAGGTGTATTTACGATAGGTCTGCCTTTATATGTTACTTGGACTTTTTCCTTTGCAGCTCTTAATATTCTTTCTTTACTCTGTATGTTTAGTGTTTTGATTATTATTTGATGAGGGGATTTTTTTTGATCCAGTCTGTTTGGTGTTCTGTAAGCTTATATCTTCATAGGCATGTCTTTCTTTGGGTTGGGAAAGTTTTCTTCTATGACTTTGTTCAATATATTTTCTGTGCTTTTGAGTTGAACTTTTTCTTCTTCTATACCTATTATTCTTAGGTTTGTCCTTTTCATGGTGTCCCATGTTTCCTGGATATTTTGGATTAAGCTTTTGTTAGATTTTGTTAGTCAAATGTTTTCTTCGACTAATGAGTATTTCCTCTATTGCATCTTCAGTACTTGAGATTCTCTCTTCCATTGCTTGTATTCCAACTCTTTAAGCTTGCATTTGTGGTTCCTGATCATTTTCTCATGATTTCTCTTTCTATAAATCCCTCAGCTTGTGTTTTCTTTATTTCAGTTTTCAAGTCTTAAATAATTTCCTTTATATGTTTGATTGCATTCTCCTGAAGTTATTTTATAGGTCATTTTCTTTTGCTTCATGTATATTTGGTTGTTCAAGTCTTGCTGTTGTAGGGTCTTTAGGTTTTACTGGTGTCATGTTGTTCTTTCTGGTGTTGTGTTCTTACCTTTTCTACTCACCTTTTCCTCTAATAGGTGTGGTTGGGGCTGTCTGTGATACTGTTGATTAATCTTCTATTTGCCAGTGAATCCAAGACTCAGATGATTGCTCCTAGTGGTACAGTCAGTGCTACGGTTCTAGTTACTCCATTGATCACTCCATGTTCCTGGAGGTTGCTCTGTGTTCCCGGACTTTGCTCTGCTCCCTTGGAGTTTGCTGTCTCAGGCCTTCTCTAGCCTAGGTTGTCAGCTCAGACCTGTTTGTGTGAATGTCCCTTGTCTGGGTTTGTTCCTACAGAGGTCCCTGGCTTGGGGTTAGTCTTGTAAAAAAAACTCTGGCTCTGATCTTGGAGTTCCCAAGTTTGGGTATGCCCAGACCTGCATAGGACCTGGCTCAGGCCTACTCTCTCAGAGGTCCCAGACCCACACTAAGATCCACAGATGTTTCTGGTTCCTGCCTGTTCCCTTTGACATCCCAGACTAATGCCGGCACCCACAGAGGTTCTGGCTTAGGCCTACTTCCTCAGAGGATTCATACTCATGCCTGGAACTGCAGAAATCTCTATTTCCTGCCTACTCCCTTGAAGGTCTCAGATACACCCAAACTCACAGCGGTCTCTGTCTATGGCCCACTAGGTCAGCAGTTGCTCCCCTGTACCTGCCTCCCGTGGAGTTTGCTATCTCACGTCTGCTCTGGCCCAAGTTGCTGGCTCAGTCCTGCATCCACAAATGTCCCTGGAATAGATCCACTCCTACTCCTGTAGAGCTTGCTTTCTCAGGCCCGCTCCAGCCTAGGTAGCTGGTTCAGTCTAGCTTTGTGAAGCTCATCACCTCAGGCCTATTCTGGCCTGAGTGGCTGGCCCAGTCCTGCTTCTGCAAATAACCCTGGTCTGGATCTGCTCCTGCGCGCATGGAGTTCACTGTCTGAGGCCTGCTCGTGCCCCTTCATTTTTAGCAGTTTATTTGTTAATAAGTGGAGCTTGATGCAATTTCTATCCCAAATTAGATCCCTAACCAACACAGAAGTATCCATGGGAAAGTCATGGAATTTGAATGTAGTTTTCAGTTTAATGAACAGCAGTGTCCCAATATTAATGCCAACTTTAACCTATGTACCTTGGCAAAGGAAATTTTCACACTGACAAAACATGAGCAAAGGGCACATGAAAACTTTTTACACTATCTTCCTACATTATTTTTACATAAAATTATTTGAATTAAGCCTGTTAAGCCAAATGTATTGGGATACTCTTGTAATTCCATCAAGTCAGGAGGCAGTTTTAAGATGACAGGAATTTCAACCAACTTTGAACCTAAGGGCATAAAAAAATCTGTCTCATTCAATTAAGAAGAGATAAATTGGCTAAAAATATGATGGGAAAACTTGAATCCAGCCCTACAAATACTAGAAGACAAAATGAGCTGTAACAGTGCTCTGATGGTAAACAGTGATAGGCACGTTTTGTCATTTCAGAAGCAACGATGGAGACAGCAAATCCTGAGTAGAGAGGGGCATGACTACCTCACATGTGTTGGTTATAGCCCATTTCCTAACCTAGAGTGGTGTTCATAATGTATCTTGTTTAAAGTAATTCACCAAACTCTACTTAATTTTTTTATTTAAATGAATTTTCCATGCAGTATATTTTGATCATATTATTTCCCTTTCCCCAACTCCTCTCATATCTTTCCCACCTAATTCATGATAGTTCTCTCTATGCCTAAAAATAATAATTAAAAAACAAAATCAAAACAAACTAAAGAAAATTGTCAAGACAATAAATACCAAAACCAAACAAAAATCACACAAAACCACAAGGATTCTGTTTCATGTCATTCAGTTGACAAACAAAATTCCCAACATACAATTACCCCTCAGTCCAGGAGCATAGTTGATGTACCCAGGGACACTTTATTGGGAAAAACTGATTTTCCTTTCCCAGCAGATACCAATTACACATAGCTTCTGGGTTAGGGTAGGATATTGTGTCTACTTCCACTTTTCAGTGCTGGGATTCTGACTGGCTTGAGCTGTACAGATCTTTTGTGTCCTACTGCAATCTTTGTGAGCTCATGTGTGTATTAGTCCTATTATTTCTGAAAGATGCTATTTCCTTTGAATGTAACATATCTGGTTCTTAAAACATTTTTACCTTCTCTTCTGCATAGATCACTGATCCTCAGTAGCAGGGGTTTGATGAAGACTTCCTACGTAGGGATGCGTGCTAGCAGAAGGGGTAAAGACTCTAATTGCTTACCTACTTGACTTTTCTGTGTTCAATAAGTGGGGCTTTCAGCACCAGGGTCCTACTATCAGGTTATGGATAGCAACCAACAGTCTTGGTAATACTCTGTGATGTTTGGGGAGAGCTATAGGAAATCATTTAACCCACAATTCAACATGCTGTAATCCATTCCTGCCACTCAAGGTTTACTTGGTGACAAGGGAAGTATTTTCAGAGCATTGTCTCTTCTATTATATGTTGATTACATTATTATTTCTTTAATATGCACATATTTATAGGGTGCTTGTGTCTACAATAATAGGTTTCCATATAGGTTTTCAAGACCTTTAGTGTCAGTGCCCCTCCTTTCTTTCCTCCTCTACCTTGCCCTCCCACTCCTTTACATCATTCTGGTTTTCTATTTATCTCTTTATAACATTATACTCTTATTTATCCTTCCTTGGAAGATCCTCTTATTCTCCCTGATCCCTTACTAGCTGCCTAAATTCTATGGTTATTCAGATCAAAGCACACATGTCTAAAGCTTAAAAGCCAACATCCCCATATAAGATAAAACATACACCATTTTTCGTTGGGGATCTTAGTGGCTTCACTTAGAAGAAGTGATTCTAGATGCATCCAACAGCTGGACAATGTTCCACAGTGTAATTGTTCCACATTTTCAGTATCCATTTATAAGTTGATAGCCACCATTTCTCGCTATAATGGCAGAGCAGCAGAGAATATAGATAGAAAGTGTCTCTGTAGTAATATGTAGAGACCTCTGGTGCTACACACAAGAATATTCTAGCTGGATATTGTGGTATATCGGTTTTCAGGTTTTGAAAGTGTTGCTGGTTTCTGGAAGATGCAAATTTTCTACACATGGATCTAAGAATCTGCCGTTACAATATTTGAAGTATTTCATGGTGTAACTGTCCAGTCTTGTATATGTTATATAGGTGTTCTGTCTTTTTGATTGATGCAGCCCACTCTGTTCCTGGCCATGCTGAGCAGCTATGTGGTCCTTATATTCAGTTCTGTTGGGAGAACTGTAAGGAACCTGGTAGAGAGCTGTTCTGCAAGTCGGTACTACTCACAGAGGAACAGAGCATTCTAGAAGGGAATACTGACAAGGTGGCAGGAATTTGGAGTTCTTTGGCTCATTAACAAAAAAAATGGATCCCTAGGGACTGGAAATAGGCCTGTTTAGTTGCGTGTCTCATATGGACAGGCTGCAGCAGGACAGAGAGTAAGACTAGACAGACCAGAATGGAGGATAGGACGGAAGATGAAGGTTCCCTCCCTAAGTATTGCCTAGTGTAGAAGCTGTGGGTCCCTGCTAGAGAGAGTCTGTGGGTCAGCACAGTGAGAAAGGAATTCAGATGGGTTAGAAGGAACGCTGAAAGGGACAACAGGAAGAGCTAGGGCATACTGAGTCTGCACGAAGAGCTAAACTTTTTCTTACATTGTAAATCAGTTTGTAAGAATTTTAAAAACACCTATATTGTTGATGAGAACAATGCTGAACTATGAGAACTATGCTGTTATGGAAAAGAACTAAATGATGAAGTTATCAATATAAATTATAGAAACCCAAAAGAAATAAAGATGTTGAAGGTTCAGATATAGCAGCTACTAAACCATAGTCTATAATCTCTATGGCTGCAAAAGATCTTGGAAAAAAGCAGATCTGGGAGTGGGAAAGGATCCCAAGAGGCAGTTTCTACAGATACTGATCTGTTAGGCCCAACATCTGTGTCTCAGCAACATTCCTCAAGAGAGACTCTTGCCAAATTCTATACCACTGCATTGCCCCAAAACTTAAGTGACTTTTCAGATCAAATATCACAAGAGCCATTTCATATTACAATAATCCTGTCATTTTATAGCATCTATAGCCAAGACCTCCAGTCAACACTCCTGAGCCATTAACCCACCACAGAGAAGTATCCACCAGTCCTGGCTGGTTTGATGACTAGTTGACACAAGTCAGAGTCATCAGGGAAGAAGGAGCCTCAGTTGTGAAAATGCCTTCATAAGATCCAGTTGTAAGTCATTTCCTTAGTAAGTGAGAAATGGGAAATGGCCCAGAAACTGTTCATGGGGCTACCCCAGGATTGAAAATCCTGGCTTCTATATGAAAGCAGGCTGAGAAAGTTATGCTCAGCAAACCAATAAGCAGCAACCCCCTCCATGGCCTCTGTGGTAGCTTCTGCCTCCAATTTCCTGCCCTGCTTGACTTTCTGTCCTGATTTCCATCAGTGATGAACAGTGATGTAGAAGTATAAGCCAAATAAATGCTTTCCTCCCAACTTGGTTTATGGTCCTGATGTTTCTTCAAAGTAATACAAACTCTAAGACACTATTCATAAGTCTTATTTAATGAGCTCATCAAAGATGTTTCCATGGTCACTCATATGTGGCTTGTTTGTTTTTGTTTTGTTTTGAAGTAGTGTCTTTGCAGCCCAGGGTAGCCTCAAACATACAATCTATCTGAGGGTGACCTTGAACTCCCGATCTTCTCACTTCTCAAGTAATGACTGTAAACGCAAATTTTTGTTCAGCCAGGTCCTACAGCTATTCAGTCCCAACTAACACAGAGAGGCTTATATTAATTATAAACTGTTTGGCTAATGGTTCAGGTGTATTCCTAGCTAGCTTTTACATCTTAAATGAACACCATTTCTGTTAATCCATGTATGGCCACAAGGCTATGGTTCTCCAGTAATGTTCTGACATCTTTCTCCTTCAACAGCTGCATGTCATCTCCTTGACTCCACCTACTCTCTTTATATATCTCTGTTCAGATTTCCTGCCTGGCTTTACTCTTCTAAGCGATTGGTCAAAATAGCTTTATTCATCAACCAATAAAAGTAACACATATACAGAAGGACATCCCACATCAAATGACACTATAAGCTTACACCACCACACCAAATTCAGTGACTTTTTTAACTTTAGAAGTATCACAGTTTTTTATACAATATTTTAGAACCATGCTTTTAAAAGAATCTGTAATTTTTTATGAACCAGATAATGGCTGGTGATGGATTCATTTAGTGGATATAAGCTATGCTCTCATTTATGAAGATGAATATGTAAAAATATAAGGTTCTCTCGGACAAATTCTCCTCTTCCAGGTAAGAGAAATTTGATTGGTTTCTGGTGTAGTGCCATGTACTGTTCCCCCATCTGTGCTCTATGCACTAGAACCCAGTTCGCGAGCTTCAGGCAAGGGGCTGGAAGTTGAGGAAACACATGCAGAGACAGACCAATACACAGACCTCCTATCACTGGTACCAAAAGCCCCTCTTTAATAGCACCATGGAGGCTTAAGTACCCTGCAGTCAATAGCCAACAGGTGAAAATCCCATCCTCTGGTCCTCTAGGCAAAGCACAGATTTTAGTAACTTCAATTAGAAGGCTCTAGCATGAAAGAGCAGCTGAAGGCCAGGACTCAATTGGTCCCAACAGTGTAGGAAGTTCTGTATTTGTGTTGCTTTCATTGGTTAATAAAGAAACTGCTTTGGACCTGGTGATAGGGCAGAACGTATGTAGACGGGAGACAGAACTGAATTCTGGGAGGAAGAAAGCAGAGTCAGGGAGAGCTGCCATGAAGCTGCCAGGTTAGACATGCTGAATCTTTCCCGGTAAGCCACGACCTCGTGGTGACATACAGATTATTAGAAATGAGTTAAATCAAGATGTGAGAGTTAACCAATAAGAGGCTAGACCTTATGGCCCAAACAGTAATTTAATTAATACAATTTCTGTGTGGTTATTTCAGGGTTTAAGCTAGCCAGGTAGCAGAATGTAGCCAGCACTCCTCATACAACAGGTTTCCTCTTATGATTATTATCAGTGAGATGAACTAACGTACAGTACTCAAGAACATTACCTTGGCACTTAGTACCTTTACTTTATAATTTAGTTTGTTACTGGCTTGTGAATTTAAAAGAAAATTGACTATTGCTTATTTAGAGTATAACAGAAACTGATTAGAAAAAGTCTTCATTAGATACTTTACACAAGATATTCTTTTTATATTTGTAATTTTTATTTCAAAATTTTGGCAATCCCACATACGTATACAATGCATTTCAACCATACTCCCTCCCTCCCACCTTTCTCATTTCCCTTTCAACCCCTTCATACAACCCTCTGTACAAGTCTCTTTCCCACAGTCCTGTCTTTGTGTTCTGTCTTGTGACCCATGGAGTTTGACCAGGGCTCTCTGTGTGATCCTGGGTTTTAGCCTGTCGACTGGAGCCTAGCTGGCTCTCCTATGACTATACATGTAAAATCAATGGCTGCCTATCTATCACAATCTACCAGTAGCTATAGTTCAGCAGAATGGAGTATGGTCCTCTTGAGTCCCTTCCTGACCCTTACTTTGTGAATGAGGGACCCAGTCTGTGCAGGAAGTTGTAGATGTTGTAGACAGGCCATGGTTGCAAGGGCTGTGTGTGTCCTGCCCATAATACAGTATTTCCAGTTGTTCTTCTCGTCTTATGGTTACTGTACTCTTTAAGCCCCTCTTCCACACAATTTTGAGCTTTAGAGGAGAGGGTATTTGTGCCCATTTAGGGTTAAATACTCAACAGTCAGTACCTTGAGCTATCATGAGTCTCTGCACTCACCACAGCTCATTACAGAGGGAATCTTACCTGGGTAATGCTGGCTGTAGCTTGTGCCCATAAGTATAGGTAAAAATATTTAGAGGACAGTTTTCAATCAAATCTCTTTCAACAACTGTAGAAATTTTCTACCAAAGAACCTGAAATCCCAGTTGCTGGTTTTGGTTGAATTTACAGAACAACAGCAACAAACAATTTCAGATTTGCTCCTGTAGAGAGCAGCCTTCAGCAGGTCAGGAACTGAAGGGACTCCATGGAGTGAGGGGACTAATCACTCCTTAGACTTTTCTACCTGAGAAGTAAAACTGAATTCTCTGGGTCTAGCGATTGGGACAAAACTTAACTTTCTGTGGCCGGCAAGCAAGGGAAACACACAAACACACGCATCTCCAACATGTCAGGATCTCAGCAAGGGTGCTGATGAATGGAAAGCCTTCAGCAGGACAGAGAAACTAAGAGGAAATGCAGAGCATGCAAGCTACCAAACAGATAAATGGGCACACAGGGACTTTTCTGAGGGCCAAAGCTTAGTTCATTTTATTCTTTCTGTTGCTTGTTCTAATTTATACTTTTCTTTTCTGTTCTTCTACCCTGATGTTTTCCTTATTTTCTTTCCTCATGACTTCCTTCTCACAACATCCTGATGACTTCCTTCTCCTCTACTTTCTGATTACTTCCTTTTCCTCCACTTCCCGATGTCTTTATTCTCACTCTTTTTTCCCCTACAGCTTATATAACCCAGCAGAATCTTTCAAACAATATAAAAATGACAATGTGGTTACATTCTACTTTTAACTGAATGATTACAAGTAAGAAACAACATGTTTCCCATTTCCCTTACGTGACTAAACATTCTATGTATTACAGGTGAAAAAAGAAACAATCCCCAAAAACCCACATACAGTTAAGTATTTATTGTTTAGACTTCTCATAGATCAGGAGCTTTTCAGTCATAACTACTAACCTAGGCAGTAATTTTTATTATTGCTGAAAAACAGGTTACTGGGTTCACTTTTTATATTTTAGAGTCCTGTCCCATTATGCTACTTAACCATACCATTCTTTGTTTTCTTCTTTCAGCTATGGTGCACACTGAAACCTGAGAACACATTTCCCAAAATCAGAAAGAATTTGAGCAGACTCCCAGGACTCAATTGTTTTCCTTAATTATTAACCTAAGCAATAGTCTATATGGTTCCTGAGAGAAACTCTTAAGTTCTAGTTTTATGACAATTCCTTTTTCCTATCTTCTATCCTCTCCAGTTCCTGCCATATCAGGGCTGTGGGAAACACTGTTTTTTACATTTACCTATATTAGTTTTTGTACTAAACTAACATCTATCATAATTCCTTAATATATTTACTAAAAACCCATAATCATCAAAATTCTATTTGAACTACCACTATTATTGTAAAATCATTACTTCAACTAAACAATACTGCTTATGAAGAAATCATCTTCATTATAATCCACAGGTAAAACTGCCTCAAAAATCATGCTATTTCCATGAGATAATAACACTGCATTAAAGACAGTGGGAATCCCTTCACACTCATTCACACCATGGCAAATACTGGAGAAAAAAATGGCAGCAGCAAAAATGTAAAGGGACAGCAGTAGCAAGAGACATTCTGGAGCCAAAGCCCTTAGGGCCTTGCCTATCCATGATCACCCATCAGTGCCTTGAATTCTGGTGATCCAAACTCCTGCAATTCAAGTAATAGCTATTGCTCCTCAGACATAGTCACATCGGTAAAGATTTAGTTCTTTTAAGACCAGGTTAATTCAAAGAAAGTGGAAGACAGATTTAAAAAATGTCTCTTTTAGTAAAAGCTAATAATCCCACATAGGTAATTGACAAGAGGATAATCGTTATACAAGCTAAGGCCACGTGATTCTCCCAGAAGCCCCACGATGAGAGGTCAGTGCCCTGGATTGTCAAGAATTCTTCACCGGTGCATCTGTAATTCAACACACACAAAAATAATGTCAAAGCTTATTCAGTACATTCACTGCTCCTTCCTTTTAAAAACTCGGTTTCAGCACATCATTAAAAACTTCATCTTTATATTTAGTTGATAGTAGTACTGATGTACTTACAATTTTGTTATATATTATGTCAATCTAAACTACTTGAATTAGGTCCCTTTGTTAATTTCAAAAACCATCTGAAGAAGCACAGCTATCACAATTATTTAAAAGCAGAGAGGAAGTAGGCTTAGTAAATGTAGTAAATGTGGATGAGTTCAGAGAGTCACACTAAGATCCAACTTTGTAGTCTTAACTGTATCACTCATTTATAATTATACATCTCTCCATAGGACAAAGGCATAGATGGAGGACTTGTTTCTCGCAAAGCAGAATCTTCAGCTTATTAATTACACCCATGGACACTCTAAGAGACCAAAGCATTGTGTGATTCCGCTGACTCAGCACACAGTCAAAGTAATACAGCATCAATTTCTAGACTGAGGACCGGAGAAGACTAAGGGTTTCTGAGAGGAGTCAGTTCATTGTTGTCAGCTCATGTACTAAGAGAGCAGTGATGATCATGGATGCTCAGCTGTGGAAAATCCTCAGAATCCCATGACTCCTAACAAAGCCTGGGGAGCAGTTGCAGCACAGTAGGATGCAGGGACCGGGACACAGCTTAGAAAAGCAGCTGCTGGTAAATGACAATATTGCCTGTGTATCTCCATCCCTGTGTGTCTCCATCTCTGTCTGTCTCCATTCCTGTGTGTCTCCATCCCTGTGTGTCTCCATCCCTGTGTGTCTCCATCTCTGTGTGTGTCCATCCCTGTGTCTCCATCTCTGTGTATCTCTATCTGTGTGTGTTTCCATCCCTGTGTGTCTGCATCCTTGTGTATCTTCATCCCTGTGTGTCTCCATCCCTGTGTGTCTCCATTCGCTTATATCTCATAGGATTGAATAGTCCCCAAATCCACAAAAAGGGCAAATTTTTCTTCCTATTGTGAAGACAATACTTTTTGAGTGTGAGGTCTGTGGATATCTTTCCTTGGTTTCTCTTTACCCACCCAAGTCCTCCTGACCAGAACTAGGAAAAGAATTTTTATTAGAAAGATACCAGACCATACCAGAAGAAAGGAAATGTGGGAAGTAAGATATCCCCCATAACTTGTTTTTTATCAGTAATTCAAATATAAATTTTTGATACTGTTATTCATTATTACTTTGAGCATCAATGAAAGATTTAACATATCACCATATTCCTCCCCCATTTTATATCAAAAGCAAATCAATGAGAATAATTATAGAAATCAAAGATATTTTCAAGGCATTAGACAAAAATAATATTTCCTTCCAACATAGTAAGATGTATATTTTTCATTTTTCATTGCAGGACAAGTCTTCTGATAGGACATTTTATAAACACACACACAAACACAGAGATGAGGGAGCAGAGGAAATATCCTGAAATCTGGAAGGCAAAGTGCACTCACTTTAATCTTTGCTGTCCTGACATTCTTGGGCTCTGCTCACAGGAGCCATAATGTATACATGTGTAAACCATATATACTTGTAAGCTGTCAGAGCAGTCTATGTCAAACTCAAAGTTCTGAAACTACTCAAATCCATAATCAAGACACCAAAACTATTTTTAAAGGCAATGAAGAGCCCTTTCTGCACATTATCTACACATGGAGCAGTAGGATGGAAACACAGCCACCTGTGCATTGGTTACAATGACTCACTCTGGGGAATGGGCAAAGAGTTAATCCTGAAAGCATGGGTTTCCCTTTAAGTCTAGTAGCATTCTGTGTCCCCATTGTGACACTGAACTCAAACTTACATTACTAAGTTCTGGCATCTACTGATTTCTGCTCTTTTGTGTTCTGGACAGAAGTTTTGTCCCAGGAGTTCATTGTGCAGCAAAGCCTGCAACATAAACAGGAACAGGGAAAGGCAAATAGTTTAACATTTCCATAAATCCAAAGAATAAACACAACTATAACTTCAAGTTCAATATTGACTGTAATTTGTATATATATATATGTGTGTGTATATGTATATATATATATATATATATATATATATATATATATATATATTGCAAAACTATTTAGAAAAAAAATCTCACCAAGTTCAGTCTGACCAGCAAAGCAGTTCCCATCCCCCATACTCAGGAGGTTTAGGATTGAAATGATGGGGTTTCCCAACTACTACGAGGTGGACACTCTATCTAGACTACTCCAGGCTCCTCCTTCTCTCCCAGTCTATAACCCTGTAAACACTATATTTAAAACAATACTACTGATTTATACTAACATTATTTTATTACTTGTTTTCATGAAATCCAGTTGTTATTATGGGAGTAAGAAAGTCTACTGAGACACATGTTCCTGCAGAGAAAGTTTGGCAAAACCAGTATGGCTACAGGCATCACATGGTTTCTGTTTCTTTTATTTTCCTGATATAAACTATATATCTTAGTTCCTGGTCCTTTCCTTATTTCCTTACTCAGCATAATCACAACTGTTTGCTTTTCATCATATCATCTACCTTTCCCCTTTACCCTGGAATTCTTCTCACCCTTTATTTCCCTCAAATAACATGTGATGGGGAAAATCTCAAATGTCTCACTGACCTTCTGCTCAAACTAACAGGAAAGTTCTCATCTTTTGTCCTTGGAAGGAGATTCCTGGGCAGCGACTGGTTAGAAATTACAGCTGGGGAAAGGACTTGGTTGAGAATCATTTAAGTTGCTACAGTTGGAGAACTGTACAGTGACAGACAGGACAACTTACTGTAAGTCCATAATGCGGAATGCTAATGTACTGAATCCATGAGAGCCCAGGTATGAAACTTCCTGAAAACACTGACAGACCTGAGAAAAACTGTGAAAGGCAAAACCACAAATCAGAACCAGTCTACTGACTAAAAATTCTAGACAACATCCTCCCTCTTCAAAACCTTTTCATCCTTCTGACCATTTCTACTCAAACCAACTCTTAAAATATTCTTTCAGTTAACTCTAAATAGAATCTTTACTCTTTGCCAATCTAAGGCTCCTTGCAGGTTTTAAAAGAATAACTAGTTACACCATTCTGTAGGAGCCAAATTTACAGATATTGCATAATCTTTAAAATGTCACACAGCCTACGAATATTCTTTAAAATTTAAGTACATTCATCTTATGCATTCAAATCCTCTATAGATTTTTCATAATATCTAATTTATGCAGATATTATAAATGATGAACTTTTGGGAGAAGGGTTGTTGTTTGTTGGTTTCTGGCCACTTAGCCCTGAAATAATCACACAAAAGCTAAATTAATTAAATCATTGGTTGGCCCATTATCTCTAGCTTCTTACTGACTAACTCTTACATATTAATTTAACCCATTTCTATTAATCTTTGTATGTCCGCTCATCATGATCTTGACCTCTTTGTTCATATACAAGACTTTTAAATGTTAATTTTAATGGTTTCTCTTGTGCTAAGACTGTCCATTTCCTCTGGCAACGATGTCAGTCATCAGCCCTTCACTTAGATGTCCTGTGTCCCACCTCCTTAACCTTCTGAACTGTGCTCTTGGTTAATAACACAGGAAAGGGGCCCCCATGTCTGCTTCAACTTGTTTTCTGTTTTGTTTTTTAGATTTTTAGCAGTATTTGCTTCCCAAGCAGGAAACCATGAACTGGAAATTTTAGCAGAGAATTCTGGGTGAAAACTTCGTAAGCTATGAAAAAGCTAAGTAAAGGAGCAATCTGTGACAAAATTGATGAGAAATTGACTTTATTCCCTGGTGGGAAGGCCTGTGGGCTCCCTAAGACAGGAGATATGTCACAGTCATGTGGAGAAAGGCTGCAGTCCTCCTGAGAATGACTTTAATATTAAACAAACCTATATAGTTCTGAGTTAGTCTAAGATAGTCTTCATCACACCAGCATCAGCATGGGGAAGGGAGGAGGCTCTACCCATCTGAGGAGGTGCTACACTCCTACCACTGTATATTAAAGTTCTCTTTTACTTTATTTTTTCCTTTGATATTTGTGGAATTTTATCTGTGTTCCTAACCCAACAAGGCCAGTCTATTTCACAGAATATTGAGAAACTTCCAGGAGACAGTTTGACATCATAATATTTGATGTACTGCTTTTGAAATTTTCCCATGTGTTCTCCAGGAAAAGCTTATTTTTTTGTGTACCCGTATTCTCCCACTTAAATATATAATCATACATAAGAAGGGAAAAGTGGCAGGGTAACACAGATTTGTCCATCTTACTTATATGGACACATTCTGTTATCTTTAACTCTCCATCAACACACTGGAGTCACTGTAGAACTGCATTTCATTTTTTAAAATCGTCTGTAACAGTGCTCAGGCAGTTCTGGGCTCCAAGGGTTTCCCTTCTACACTCTGAGGTAAGATGACCAGAACCAACAAAGGGCAGAACTTATGGAAATAATTCCTGGGCCTTGCTATTTCTTCTGTGCTTTGGGGTTCATGCTCTGGATGGCAGCAGAGCCAGTCTCTATAGATTGGCTTTTCCATAAGCCCCATGTTTGTCTACTGCGCCATGTCCTGAGAGTCCGGCAGCTCAGCAATGAGGCAGAAGAAAACACCATCACCATACCCCAACAAGAGTGTCCAAAGAAGGTAGAGAGTCTTAGATCTAAGAATCAGAATGTCAAGGCCTCCTTTACAGAAACTAATGTACAGTCCAGCCCAGCATGCGTGACAGAGTACTCTGAGTCCAGTCCTTAACATGATAGGGCAGAACTTCCCACCAGTTTTTCCTTGTCTCTTATATGTAGTGATTTCATCTTAATTGGGTGCTGTCACTATGGGCAGTGAGCTAGAAATGCTGAAATATAGGGTAGGAGACTTGGGGTGTTTCATGTATGCTCAAAAACAGTGAGGAACCCACCGGTTTTTTTCTGCTTTGGGGGGGATAAAGAAACATGGGGGGACACTGGACAAACTATTACAATGGCACTAACCAACCATTCATTTTGTGATTGTGTTTATGGCCTGCTCTATGAGATGGAAATCCTGTCAAATGCTGTGTCTAGTGGGGGTCATAAGTCCCAGGGGAGAATCTACTGTTAATCTTCTAAATGGATATGGTATTAAACTGACTTCTAATGAGTTGTTGTGACACCCACAAATTAGTACATTTCAGACATTCAACAGAGAAGGTCAACATACAAAGAAAAAAGACTGCAGATAATCCAGCCGTGAATGGAACATCTGGATATCACATGCTCCTCCCAGGGATCAAGGATCATGACGAAGAGAGGCAGAGAGACTTTAAGAGCCAGAGGCAGTGGACAACTACAACACGACACTGTTTTCCTGTCACAACATATGAGTGCAGAGCAGTTGTGACAGCATGGACATCACCTGTACAAGATCAAGACAGACAAAATCCCGGCATGGAGCCGAGAGTTTGAAATGAACTCCCACCCGTGCCTGTGATGGCAGTGAGGGCTGCTGGGAGGGAGCACTAGTTTTTTTTTAAGGATGTGACCCTTGAGAGCCTACCCATGCTCCAGTAGATGGCCCAACACACAGGCACATATGGGCACAGCTAAGTAGACTCAGTGGTTTGCAAAAATAAACCAAAGAATGAGGCAGGGAGAGGAGAATGGTGAGGTGTCAGGAAATTTAGCAGTTACTTCCCTGCTGCTGAGACACAACACCATGATCAAGGCAGCTTGTAGAAAGAGAGAGTTCCTTTGGCCTTGGTTTTCCAGAGTAGTAAGATGGCATATTGGCAGGCAGCAGGCAGCAGGTAAGGAAGTGGGAGAAAAAGCTGAATGTTCACTTCTTCATATTACAGTGCAACGCACAGAGGAAGGGGAAGGAGGACAAGACTATAAACACCCAAAGACCCTCCCATGTCCTGTAACAGACTTCCCCCACCAAGTCTCTACCTCCCAACAGTCCCACAATCTGTCCAACAGCAGCACCATATGTAATTAACAAAGGTAAAAGATTAAGATTGGGTAACTAATGGCAAACATTGACCAGTAGTGTGCTGATACAGGAGATGGATTAGTACTTAGGAGTCTGGAATCTTCCACTATTCCTAACACTTTTCAGAACACACGTGAGCCCTGAGATAGATACCTAGTGCTGAGCGATTACTTCGATCATTATTGTAGAACATTAATTTAAGGTGTGCTATACATGTCTATGCTGTGGATCACTTATTTAATGATGCAAAAATATGATGCATTCTTTTATGTTGCATTTGTTTAACTTTGCCAAGTTGTGATGCTTGCTTTGTCTGTCTACACATCTGATTGGTCTAATAAAGAGCTGAAGGGCCAATAATGTGGCAGGAAAGGATAGGCAGGGCTGCCAGGCACAGAGAATAGTTGGGAGGAGAAATCTGAGAGGATGGAGGAACAAGAAAAATAGAAGAGGAGATGCTAGGAACCAGCCACCCAGCTACACAGCCACTGTTCACACCGCCACTCATGGAGTAAGGTGAGAGTAAGATACACTGAAGTAAGAAAAGGTAGGACAACCCACAGAAACAGCTGACCTGAGCTAGTGGGAGCTCACTGATCACTAACTGGCAGCTGGGGAACCTGCATAGGACCAAACTAGGTTCTCAGAATGTGGGCGGCAGTTGTGTGGCTTGGACAGTCTGTGGGACCATTGTCAATGGGACCAGGATTTAGACCTAGTGCTTGGACTGACCTTTTGGAACACATTCTCTTTGGAAGAATACCTTCCTCAGTCTTTGTATGAGGGGGGGCAACCTTAGTCCTGCCTCAAAGTGATGTGGCAGACTTTGATAACTCCCCATGCGAAGACTTACCTTCTCTAAGGAGTGGATGAAAGGTGGGGTGGGGGAAAAGTAGAAGAAGCTGGAGGAGGGGAAGGAGTGGGAACTGGGATTGGTATGTAAAATTAATTATCAATAAAAATAAATAAAACAAGAAAAGGAAAAAGCCCAGAGGCATAAGGTAGATGGGATAATTTAAGTAAGTCATGATGGCTAGAGACAAGCCAAGCAGACTAGGCATTTGTAAGTAACAATAAGATTCAGTGTAATTTATTTGGGAGCTGGGTGGTGGGTTCCCAAAAGAGCAAAGGGGAAAGAGTAAAAACCAACCATGAACTATGCTTTCCCATTAGAGACTACTGAATAAACCAAATCTGCTGTGATTAAAATAGCAGGCAAGTCTCACACACTGGCATTAAAGGAAGGTAGCAATCTATCTTGTTGTTGGGGAGTCAGCCAATCACACCAATTTCTTGAAGTTCTAATTTATTCTGGTTTTGTAATATGATCCCAAGAAATGTCTGTTAAGAGCTCACTAGAAAGGGCATGTCAACCACATCATAGGACTACATCAGAGCATGAGCCACAAATCCTAGGAGAAAAGGTGACTCCTCTCCTATAGACCATAAAAGGCTTTAGAATAAGGCCTCGTGTCCCAAGTCTTGATCAGTCAAGCAGGTTACATGTGCAAGAAAGAACACAAGGAAATTCTTCCTCTCAGAAAAACACAATTCACACTCACCAGCATGAACACAAAGTAGGTGGTCACAAGGAATGTTGTTGGTACACCTACTGCAATCTGCCCTGCTCCTATAGACAGTGGCAGGGAACTGGCAGAAGAAGCCAACATCATGATGGTAAATAACATAGTGAAGAAACCCTTCACATCTGTGTTTACTCCTTTGAAAGAAAGATAAGTGGAATCAGTTTATCTAAGTCAAGAAAATTGTACATATTTCAAACAATGCTTTACTAATCAATGAGACAGGTAACAGTTTCACAGCCATCCAACTTCTTTGCGTCTCTAACTGCGTCCTGATCATGTGGATTCTGGGAACAAAACTTGGAAACTTTGGAGGAGCAGAACGTGCTCTTGAACCACGAACCTCTCTCCAACTCCTTCACATGGCTTTATTTTTATATCTTCCACAAAATACCTTTCCATGTAATGCCTATTCCCATCTTTACATAACTATGAGAAATTTATGGGATCCTGACATGGAAAACTACAGACAACACAAGTGGCCCAAATTTCATCACAGTTTCTCACAGGAGAGTCAGCAATAGAACATGTTCATGTCCATGTCCCTCTGTGTTTATTATAATTACATTAGTAATGAAATTGGGATCAGGACTGTGCCAGTTCATTTTTTTTTGTAAATTTAACACAAGCTTGTATTCTAAAGGTAGAGGGAACCTCACTAAGAAAATCTCTCCTATAGATTGGCCTGTAGGCAAGCCTATGGGGCACTTTCTTGATAAATGATTTATGTAGGATGATTTAGACAACTGTGGATGATGCCACCCCTGGACAAGTAGTCCTGAGTTGTGTAAGAAGACAGGCTGAGGAAGCCATTAAGAGCAATCCAGTAATCAGTATTCTCCTATGGTCTCTGCCTCACTTCATGCCTCCAGGTTCCTGCCCTGAGTTCCTGCCCTGACTTTCCCTTTTAAAGGACATTGAACTGTAAGATGAAATAAACCCTTTCCTCCCCAGTTTGGTTCTGGTCATAGTGTTTATCACAGTGCTAGAAACCTAACTAAGTCAAGGGTTAAAAAAAAAAACCTTGCAGAGGTTTTAATATCTAGAGGACAGAAGGCTGTCATCAAATTTAGATTTCCCTAAGAAGTCACAGTATAACTACTCTGAAGGAAGGCAATTGGTCCCACAAACTGATTTGTAATCTTTATGGAGCTGATGTTATGAGACATGCATAGTCCTGTGTTTTATAATAGTCACATGGACACAAGTTAGAGTCTGGGGGAGCTGAGTTCTGTGCCTAATTGTTTACAATTACTAATAATGTTATTATTATCATGATATGCACAATATATGTATGGGTATGATTGTGCATGTGCCATGGTGTGCATGTGCTGTGGTGTGAATGTGCTGTGGCATGTATGTGCCATGGTGTGTGTGTGTCATGGTGTGTATGTGTCATGGTATGCATGTACCATGATGTGCATGTGGAGTTGAACACCTTTTTGGAGTGATTCTCTCTTCCACTGTTGATTCTGAAGATCAAAATCAGGTTGACCAATTTGCAGGATAAACACATTTTCCAAAACTATCCCATGGCCTAAATGACTGGTTCTGAATAATAAATTTCTTATAAAAATGTCTAGTCATTATCAGTGCTTATCTTTGAAAGTTTGTGTGTAAGAGAGTGTTGCATGTGTGTATGTCTGTGTGAGTGAGTGTGTATGACTGTGTGAGTGAATTTACACGTCTGTGTGTCTTTATGAGTGTGTGTGTGTGAAAAGTATGTAAATTTTGAGCAAGAAATCTAGGGTGAAGACTATCTGTGATGCATAAATGAATCTGTGCACATATTTAAAATAACTTTTTATGTTACATATTGTCAACAAAACTCAAATTTAGTGTAATCTGTGTCCTCTCTCTTTGTAAAATTAAACATCATAAGACATTGTACACAATTAAGTTCTTTTTCACATGTATATATGTATGAGATACTATCCACTTTTCTATATTGTATTTACATATACAGATACTTATACAGAAACACAGGAAAAATATACAGCTAGAATAAGAGATATCTCACTGATTAAGAGCATGTGCGATTACTGCAGAGGCCCTAGATTCCAATCCCAGCACCTACATGGCAGCTCACATTCTGTAATTCCAGTTCCAGGGGATCTGATGTCCTCTTCTGGCCTCCCCAGGCACTGCATCCAGTGCGCGCACGCACACACACACACACACACACACACACACACACACACACAAAAGCAAAAAAAAAAAACAAATGAAGGAAAAATAAATCTTTTAAACACCTTTGCATAGAACTAATAATTGACCTCTTCCATTGGCACTGTTTCAAATGTGTACGCAATTTTCACATTCATTATAGTGCACAGAATCTCTAGTAAAAGCACAGTTTCATGAATGGCTTTTGTAGCTGGGCAGTGGTGGCATATGCCTTTAACCCCAGCACTTAGGAGTCAAGGGCTGGTGGATCTCTATGAGTTGGAGGTCAGCCTGGTCTACAAGAACTAGTTCCAGGACAGGCTTCAAAGTTACAGAGAAACTCTGTCTTAAAAAACCAAAGAAACAAAAACTCAAAAAAACCCATAAGCGACTATTGTAGCGTTTTGTGAACAAGTCTTGTAGACTGTCCTCACGCTGAACTCCTGTTTTGATGGCACACAGTGGAGATGACCTTTTCTACTTATGTTTTTCTACTTTAGACTCACCACAGTTGTACAAACGAATACATGCTCTCCCAAGAGTAAAGACACATTCTCTTGCTTTGTCACTTACCTGTTATGCTGAATACTATGACAGTAAATATAAAACTTGGCAATAGCATCCTGGGTACTTGCTCACCCAGCAATTTCCCAAGGAAATATATTGACACTCTGTAGTATCCACTAGTATGCTCATGTCTGCAGAGACAAAGATCACATTATACATCCTTAGATCAGTCCAAAAGGCACAGGGGAAATGCTGACTACAGTAACTTCTGCACCACAGGCAGCCCAACAGGACAGTGTCCACTATACTCCATGCTGAATTCCATACACATCCCCATTTTAGGGACCAGCCACTCTAGGTCAACAGCCTTATGACATTCTCACTACTATTCTCCCCACCAGAGAATTCTCACTTCTTTTGTGCTTTTCTGGGCACACAACAGCCTCTCCAGTGAAATAGCCCAATGTGCCCATTCTTCTCAGAGTCTCTGCCCCTCTGAAGCTGGTCCCTGGCTCCCTGAGGAACAGCTCATTCGTACCTCACCTCAGACACTAGTCATGGAGACTTCTCTCCTTCGAGTTCTTATGAAGAAGGTGACACTGTCACTCTGAGGTCACAGTGCAGCTTCAAGACACTACATCCTTCTCTTCTGCTACCCTCACTTTAGGACAGATGTATCCTTAAATAATCTTTCTTTACTTCCACGAATCTTTACCAGATACCAAACCTACCCCTTTTCCTGCCTCGTCCCTCAAATCTCAAGTTCTGCCTCCCACCCTGTATCTTAGGTGCATCTAATTTTTTTGTTTGTTTGTTTGTTTGTTTTGTTTTTTGGTACAGCATCACCAGTGCTGACCAGCCTTAAATTCCATATGTGCCCAAGAATGAGAACTTCCGGCCTCTAACCCAGCCCCCAAGTGTTGAGATTAGAGAAATACAGCCTTGCTCGGGGTTTGTGGTACTGTGAATCTAACACAGGGTTTCACACACACAGAGCCAGCGCTCTACCAACTAACCGAGGCCCTCAGCTCCTCTCTGAAGACTTCCCTCCTTGGCATGTACTTGGCCATCTTTGAGAGCAGGGAATCCTAAGCACAGGCCACCAGGAAAAGGTTCTTCCATGTTTGAAAAACACAGGAAATAAACAGCTCTTTTATATTCAGCTGCTGTCTGGCTCTTTTCAGCCTTGCATCAAGAGGACCCTGATTCCTGTGCAGCTGTCCCTCTCTAACTCCAATGTGCTGCTGAACTCACTACACTCAAGCTCTATGAAACCCCGGACATCCTTCTTTGGGAAGGGGTGAATGAATTTCCTGTGTTGTCTGCAGCACTGGGATCTAGTGGTCTCACCTTAATTTTGAGAATTTCTCTGAGCAGCAGAAAACTCTGCTCTTGATTTTCCATCCATGTTTCAGTTAATATTAGAAAACTCTTTACTTACTTCAAAATTCATGGTATCATATGATAAACACAAAATTTTATAGCTTGTTTATTTTCAACTAAGTAAATAATAAAAAGGAGGACTTACTGGTAATTCATGACCTAACATTCTAGATCCAATTATGAATGTAATTAACTATGTTACCCACCCCTGATGCCTGCTTCTGGATCAGGAGCTACTCACAGAAAGCGATCCTTGTCAATCACGAAGAGCACCCCTGCAGTCACATTTATAAGACACTGGAAGATTGTAAGGAAGAAGAGCAGGCTGGCTCTGCCGGAGAGAATGGAGGCAAAAGCAACAGTAAATTTAACGTTAGGATGGGTTCTTTCCAATACACCTTGTTATATAGATTAAATAACATTATATAGATCTCTTGTTTAAAAAAAAACAGTACTGGAGAGATAGCTCAGCAGTAAAGAGTGCTTGTTGCTTTTGCAAGGAACCCATGTTTGTTTGGCAGCACCTACATGGTGGATCACAACCATCTATCACTCAAGTTCAGGGGAACTTGACAGAAGCTAGGGTTACCTGAAAGGAGGCAACCTCAAATGAGAAAATGCAACTCTAGCTTTCTATCTTAAAGAGCAAACCTCCAGGGCACAAAGAGGTGTTCTCACACACTCAGCAGCTTGGCTCATAGTATTCAAAGTTGAGAGTGAACCACATTCCCAGTCACAGGTGAATGGGAAGCAACACAGAGTATTCATACAATGGAATATTATTCTGCCTTTCAAAGCCAAGGAAATCCCTACACATGCCTAAGGACGTCACACCCATGAAAACATGTCATACAGAACAAACAAGAAACAAACCCAAACAACAGTAGAACACAGATACTGGTGTGTCTCCAATTCAGGGTTCCCATGTTAATCATGTTCAATGATAGAAACTAGAATGGCTGATGCCAGGAATCGGGAGTGAGTGGTATGGGAGTCTTCTTTCAGAGCTGCGGGATTCCATTCAGGAAGATGAACAAACACCACACATTTCAAATGTGGTGAGAGTCAAATAACATGAAACTACTACATACAGTAAAACAGGCAAAATGTGATGTGTGGTGTGTGGAACTTCATACTATCTACACACAAACATATGTGAAAAAGTGAGTTCTTCCATTCAGCTTTCAAACACATTATCACATGATAAAATATTTACTCTGTTCTTGTTATGAATTCCAATTCTTCGTGGATTTATATAATTTTGAACAAAGTGACAACGTTTTCTCATTTGCTTACCTGATCAGGACTTCAGTACAATCATTTCTTAGGACACGGAAAGAGATACACACAATCACGGCCAGTATTACTGTGATAATTGCCTTTCAAAAAGAAAATTGGGAAACTAAATTTCCATATATAAGTAGAAAGTATTCTTCACATTGTCCATTTGTTTAGTATATATAGTTTACTAATTAGATCTCTCCATTGATATAAACACTGTATGATGACCAGTGTCCCTGGAAGAACATACAACACGCATGTCAACAGTCTGCTCGTATGTCAGACTGACAATGAAGGTCTCTGCAATCTGAGGCTCCAACAGTGCAGATCCTGGAAGCTAAGACTTCTCCCAGTGCTCTATCAGGAATGGCCAGTGAAGGACTCAGTTCAGGTACTAAAACCTGGATGACACAGGGTGGGAGAGAATGCAGGCACCTGGGGAGTTTAGGGAACAAACCCAGGTAAGTGACAGAAAGTCTTCACCTAAACTGAGGTCTCAGCTCTGGTGCCAGTGAACATGTGCAACTTTCTACTTCAAGTGGCTCAAGGGAATTCAGTCTTTCTTTACTCTTATAGTTAGAAACAAGGGCACCCAGGTCAGGGAGACAGCTCAGTGACAGAGCCCTCACAGCATACACTAGATGCTGATCCCCTCAAGTGCAAACCAAATAACATAATTTAAAATGGCTCACAACACAGTTCCTAACAATAGGATTTTTTGTTCTAAGGCGTGAGCTGGTCTGTTGCGGGAACTCCTCCCGCTCCTTCAGCCAATAGCCGCTGAGATACCAGCCCATTGGGGCGTGGTCTCTCTCCCTTTAAAAAAGTGGCCACTTCCCTCTCCTCTCTCTCTCACTTCCTGCTCCGCTTCCACCAACTAGACTCCCTTCCTGATCGCACAGAGGGGTGTTGTCTGTGACAGTGATCTGTAAGTTTTTCCCCTTTAAATAAATACCACCCTATTAATCATAATTCCAAACGGGTGTGGGATTGTTTATGACTTATGCCTTCATCTGGCGCCCAACGTTTGGTTTTAGGACCACTCGCCCCCCTCAGCTGCCTGCCGCCAGCTCGGCTTGGTGTGAGCCCTTCCTCCCTCAGCCGCGGCCTGTGCCTTGTGGCCTGTGCCTTGTGCGTGGAGCCAGCTTTTCTTGCTGCCGTAGTCTCTGCCCGTGTGGATTGCTCTTTTCTGAGTCATTTTAAAATCTCCCTTGCAAGCGCAGTGCTTGAATGGTGCAAACCAGAGCGCAAGCAGTTGCTGAAAGCTACAACCCCTCGGGGTGACTCTGTCACGTGGAGGCATAAGGGGCTTCCAGGTTGCTCTTCTCTATCCCTGGATTCTGGGTTTCTGGTTCCGTCTATGGAATTGATATAATTACATTTACTTTGTTGAGAAACTCGCATTTTCCAGTTTTTAACATCTACTAAGGCAGACACTGAAACAGGACCCCATTTTTATCATGACTCGGCAAGAGCGCCACCTACTGGATAATAGGTAATATGGCAGTTTTCGTTTCTAACGCAAATTTTACTGCTTTGTTTTTACCAATACAATGGATTAGTAAATTTGTATTTACTAATACAATGGATTACATCATACAAGGTTTATATGGTTATGGGGATACCTTAATTTGCTTGTTACTAGGTTTCAGTTTTCTTTTCCACATTCTATCATTAATGAAGAATACGGCACTCCTAAGAACGATAGAATCTTTATTAACTAATAATGAACAGAAGAATATGGCACTCCTAAGAACGATAGAATCTTTACAAACTAATAATGTACAACTAATTGACAGGATTAAAATTATTGAAAATCAGAGGTTATCTGAACAAGTGGATACTATGACAGACAAAATTGACTCCATATCCAAGGGTACTAGAAAGTTACCTGAAAGGGTTCAGGCTGTTGAATTTGACGTTCAGACTTTATCACAAAGTTTTGATAAGGTAACAGACAGAATGTATCTCCAAGATGGGAATCTACATGATATACAAGAAAAGTTTAAGGAGGACATGTTATCTTTGAAGGAAAAAATTAAAGCTTTGGAATCACAGGTGCAGAATGGGGACCAAAAAATTGATACCTCAGTGAAATCACTGGAAACATATACAGGTCAGGAGATTCAGGATTTAAGAGAGACAATGATAAAAAGATTTGAAAAAATTGGAGAAATTATTGGAGCTGGTGAACAGAATAAGGAGGCACAAGGACAGGATACAATGCCTCCACCAGCTATTAGAACTGGCTTACCCAGGGTTTTAGTGACATATGCTATACTTAATTCTGACAAAGCGTCCACTTCGAAAGGCTCAAAGGGAGTCAAAGAAGCTAGATGGACGTCAATAGCAATGAATGATCTGGAAGAAATTAAGCAAGCTGTTGTTAATTTTGGCTTGCACTCTGTGTATGTTAAGTAAATGATAAGGACTTGGGCTTCTAATGCTAGAGCTACCCCCCCATGATTTCCATCAGTTAGTGTCTGCATTTTTACATAATGGACCTTCCTTGATGTTTGGAATCTATTTCAGAGAAGAATCCAAACATATGGAACAGCAAGGAAGAGCAAAAGGTGTGGAGGTTTCCCAAGATCAAATTCTTGGTGCAGGAGAATATGCTGATCCACAGGTCCAAGCTCTTTATGATGAAGAAGTACTGTGTCTATGTCACCAAGCAGCTTTAAATGCTTGGAATAGGATACAAGATCCAGCAAAAAGGGTTGAATCATATACCAGGATTAGGCAGGGACAGAGAGAACCCTTTATTGACTTTTTGCAAAGATTAATTAAGGCTCTGGACATAGGGATAACAGACCCAGAAGCTAGACGAATACTTCTTGAATCTCTAGCTTTTGAGAATGCAAACATAGAATGCAAAAAGATAATTGGGCCTTTAAAGTCTAGATCAGCATCTATGGATGAATGGATTCAGCATACAATGAATGTTGAGACGTTTAGCTATAATGATGAATCTTGGGTAGGAGAAGCAGTTTCCAAAGCAATGAGGAGACATCAAACTGCCAAGTGTTTTAATTGTGGTAAATTAGGACATTTGCAAAGGGATTGGAGGCACAGAATTTCTAGTAATAATATCTCTTCTGGAAATGACAAAAATAGGAGACCTCAGCCTTCAGGTATATGTAGGCGATGCGGTAAAGGCTGGCATTGGTCCAACGAATGCAGGTCAACAACAGACAGATGGGGCAACCCGATATCAATGGGAAACTCCTTGAGGGGCCTCTCACAGGCCCCCAAGCAACAGTGGCCCAGTCATTCCCAGTCACAGTGGAGAACGTGCCTCACCAAGAAAATTAAAAGCTCCAATTTCTGCTGTAAAAAGTAATACTGGTCTAAATGATGAATTACGCATGGAGGATGAGTCAAAAAACCCAGTAGGACAGAGTAAACGTATATTTTGGCAGACTTCTATTAACGATCGAAGACCAAAGCTAAGAGTCTGTATAAATGGCACTTTTATTGAAGGCTTATTAGACACAGGTGCGGTGTAAGTATCATTACTCCAGAATTTTGGCATCCAAATTGACCTCTTCAAGAGGTAGATGTTCAGTTTCTGGGAATTGGAACCCTATCTTGTGTAAAACAAAGCACAAGATTGGTTGAATGCATAGGGCCCGAAGGGCAAATAGGAAGACTAAGGCCATATATAGCCAATATTGCCATAAATTTATGGGGCCATGACCTACTACAGCAATGGAATACCCAGATTAACATTCCTGTAGTTCCAGGAACCCATAATTCTGGGAAAGATATGATGAGGTATTATGGAAAAAGGTCCACCAGCCATTCAGGCTGTACAAGAACATACAGCAAATACCAAACCTCTAGAGGTACCAACAGCCCTACCTTTAAAATGGTTAACTGAGAAGCCAATATGGATCAAACAGTGGCCTCTAGCTGAAGATAAATTTCAGGCACTGGAACAGCTGATGCAAGAGCAACTAGATGCTCACCATATTGAAGAATCAACCTTGGAATTCTCCTATGTTTGTTGTAAAAAAGAAATCTGGTAAATGGAGAATGGTGACAGATTTAAGAGCTGTCAACAAGGTAATTCAACCTATAAGCCGACTACAATGTAGAATTCCTTTGCCTAATCTATTACCAAAAGGATGGCCTCTTATAGTTATTGATTTGAAAGATTGTTTTTTCACTATACCGTTACAAGAAAAGGATAGTGAAAAATTTGCCTTCACAGTGCCTACTTATAATAATTGTCAGCCTAATAGGAGATATCAATGGACTGTCCTCCCACAGGGTATGCTCAATAGTTCTACATTGTGCCAATATTTTGTAAGTAAACTATTGGAAATAATTCGTAAACAATTCCCCAAGTCCATAATTTATCATTACGTGGATGACATCTTGTTATCTGATTCAAATAAAGATACTTTAGAAAGGATGTTTGAAGAAGTAAAGAAAGTCTTGCCTAGGTGGGGATTACAAATTGCCCCAGAAAAGATTCAAAGAGGAAACTCTGTTTATTACCTAGATTACAGAATAGGGTTAGAGAAAATTAAAATGCAAAAGGCACAAATTAGGAGAGACCGGTTAAAGACTCTTAATGACTTCCAAAGATTGTTAGGAGACATTTCCAGTCTATGACCAGCTGTTGGGATAACACCTGATCTAATAGTTCATTTAAACAAAACCTTAGATGGTGATAAAGATTTGAATAGTCCAAGAAAACTGACAGCTGAAGCAGAAAAGGTACTGACAATGATTGAGGAAAAATTACAGGAGGCACATGTGGATAGGGTGAACCCAAATCTTAGCTGCATCCTAGTCATATTGCCTTCCAGAATTTCTCCTACAGGGATTCTAATGCAGAGGGAAGATATTATTTTAGAGTGGATATTTATACCTAATAAACCAAGTAAAAATTAAAATCTTATGTGGAAAATATCTCTGAATTAATTATGAAAGGTAAGCTGAGACTTCGTCAACTAGCAGGCATAGACCCAGCAGAAATTATAGTGCCTTTTACTACTGAGGAAATAAAAAAGTTATGGGAAGACAATGAACCATGGCAAAGAGCTTGTGCTAATTTTTTGGGATAAATTAATAGCAACTATCCCAAAAGTGGTAGACTTAACCTCATAAAGAGAACTTCTTGGATTCTTCCTAGAATTATACGTGATGTTCCAATAACTGGAGCCCATACGTTCTATACTGATGCAAATAAATCAGGGAAAGCAGGTTACAAGTCAGATGAATTGAGTAAAGTGGAACAAAGCCCTTATAATTCTGTCCAGAAGGCAGAATTATATGCCATTCTTATGGTTCTAAGGGATTTTAAAGAACCTCTTAATATAGTTTACAGATTCACAATATGCAGAAAGAGTTATCTTGCATATTGAAACTGCTGAATTTATACCAGATGACACAGAGTTGACTTCATTATTTATCCAGGTACAAGACATAATCAGGAACAGGCTTTGTCCGATGTACCTAACACACATCCGGTCCCATACAGGTCTGCCTGGTCCTCTAGCCCAAGGCAACGCTGAGATTGATCAATTATTGATTGGAAGCGTGTTGCAGGCCTCAGAATTTCATAAGAAGCATCATGTCAATAGTAAAGGCCTAAAGAAAGAATTTTCCATTACTTGGCAACAAGCTAAGGACATTATAAAGAGATGTCCTACTTATTCTTTCTATAATCAAACACCATTGCCTGCAGGGAGTAACCCAAAGGGTACTAAGAGAAATGAAATCTGGCAGATGGATGTGTTCCACTTTATGGAATTTGGTAAATTAAAATATGTACACCACACCATAGACACATATTCAGGTTGTCAATGGGATACTGCCCTCAGCTCAGAAAAGGCTGATTCAGTAATCACACATTTATTGGAAGTTATGGCCATCATGGGTATACCTGCACAAATAAAGACAGATAATGGTACAGCATATGTATCTAAGAAGATGAAATGCTTTTTTGATTATTATAATATGAAACACATTACAGGTATACCAAATAATCCTACAGGTCAGGCAGTTATAGAAAGATCAAATCGTACTATAAAGGATATGCTGAACAAACAGAAAGGGACCAAAAATACCCCCAGAAATAGATTACATAATGCTTTATTAATCTTGAATTTTCTTAACGCTAATGAGAAAGGAACGGCAGCAGCAGAAAGACATTGGATAATGGAAAAGTCTGCTGAACTAAATCAACCGATTTATTTCAAAGATGTGCTGACCTCTCAGTGGAAGCCAGGAGATGTGCTACTTTGGGGAAGGGGTTTTGCTCTTGTTTCCACAGGAGAAGAAAAATTGTGGATACCATCAAAATTAATAAAGTTTCGATTTTAAGAGTAGAAACCTCTTGGAAAGAAGAAATAATAACTCATCCACAATGATGATATTTATACAGGTGGTAAGAAAAACATATAGAAAGAGAGCAGCATTCTCTTCTTTTCTCTGCAGGAAAACACTCATCTTCAGAAAATTCAAGGGACCCTGGATGTTTGAGTACTGACAGACGGAAACTATTTAAAACCCAATAAGATTCAGCAAGAAAATCAAATAGGTCTCGTAAGTAAAATTATTCTACTCTTATCTTTAAATATGTATTAATGTGCATTTATTTATAAATATATAGAGCTGGTTTTGAAGTTGGACTCTGGCTCAGTCCCTCTCCAATTCCAAGCCTGTTGGTAAGAGAAAAACCCAGAGTTTCTGGAGTTTCTGTCTCATGTCAAGAGCCATGATATGGGACAGAAAGAAATATGAGTTTAGAAAACATCTTTGCTTTTCTTCATATCTATCATACTTTTCATTGAATATATCTATCATGCCTTTCATTGAAAAAATATATATCATATGTCTATATGATTAATGCTTAAGTTTTTCACAATGAACAATGAGTTTTTCCTGAAGTGACATTTGAAGTTTCCAGGAAGAAGATGGGGCCCCATAACAACAACTCCACCTGGTTGATATGACGTCATGATACTGATAGTGCTACTACAATACCTGTTTTGGGTACCAGCTGCACAAGACGATCCCAACTTGGTTAGCTGAAATGGTGCACATCTTATACAACATTCTGGCCAGACCTGCACAAAATACTCAGAGACTATTTGCAATTTTAAAAGACATTGATCTTGAAATTTAACCATCATTTTACTTTCGCAGGATGCCCCAGAAAGAACGTCGCCCCCATGACAGCTGGAAGTAATTCTAGAGGATGACGTCCCCTCTCCCAGTAAAGTTTGCTCTTGGGTTTAGGGACATCATTTAGGGGTTGGGAGGTTGGGGGAGGAATTTTATAAGCTCAGGGATCATTTTGAAAAAAAGAGGGATGATGGGATAATAGATTTGTAATTGTGAGTTACTGTTTTTAGACAAATATATTGGTATCGATTCTTGTATATTGATACAAAGTTAAATTATATTAACTATTGTATGCATGCATGTTTCTACCTCTGTTTAAAACATTTTTTATGTATTGACATATATTGTATTGATATATATACATATATATACTGTATATATTTACCATATTGCAGTGTACATTTCTACCTCTGATTAAGATACTTATATATTGTTTGTGTATTGATATATATTTACCATACTGCAACATATATTTGTACATTATTTATATTTGGAGATCATTGTCCTTATTTGTTTCACAGTCGTTTATTGTCTCAGTCTTTAAGTTAGATAGGTACTGAGAATTATATAGATCAATAGTATTCTAAGTTTGTCATTTATAATTAGACTAATCAGGTCCTTTAGATAAATAGAGATTATACTCAGTATAGATAGAAAATCTTCAACCTCTTCAAAGAGCTGTAGAAAATGGCCTTTAATCTAACTCAGAGTTTTGTGGTAGTGAGACACAATTGCTCCTGGCAACACCGCTCTATTCCCAAGAGAATGTTGAGCACCAAAGACACTCCACCTGGAGCCTTTCTTTTTGGCAGAACTGGCCTTTGGGCAAAGAAATGCCCATACCTCAACCACTGACAGAGATACAGAGTGTGCATCCATGGATAAAACAGGACTGTCATATCCTGCCAAGACAGGGTAAGATAGTTTGGAAAAGTTGCTTGCCTTTGAAAATGGTATGTCAGTTATGTTAGGCCTTAGCCAAAGTTGGTTGCTTTAACGCTGCAAATGTGACTTTGGGTAATTGCCCAGGTAGCCAGTTGTCTCTGTGATTTGTTGTATGTTTTGGGAGTTGTTTTACTGAATTTCCTAATTACCCAGGTAACATTATTTCCCTTCTCAGATCTTCGATGGGGTTGAAGACTATATAAATGTAGTTACTTTTTTCTCATGACTTGGCCAAGTTATTTATTATACAAGACCTAAGCTAGTTAGAATAGGATATTTGTACTTATTGTATATAATTTCGTAGTAGGTTTAGAACTCTCTTACTTAAACAAAAGGGGGAGGTGTTGCAGGAGCTCCTCCCACTCCTTCAGTCAATAGCTGCTGAGATACCAGCCCATTGGGGCGTGGTCTCTCTCCCTTTAAAAACACGGCCACTTCTCTCTCCTCTCTCTCTCACTTCCTGCTCTGCTTCTGCCTACTAGACTCCCTTCCTGATTGCACAGAGGGCTGTTGTCTGGGACGGTGATCTGTAAGTTTTTCCCCTTTAAATAAATACCACCCTATTAATCATAATTCCAAACTGGTGTGAGATTGTTTATGACTTATGCCTTCACTGGTCCTCACCTGTGTCACCTCAGGAAAGTCTATGCTGTGTAGGAAGCAATGCTATTGCTATCCAAGTATTCATTCAGTATCCACTGGGTCACCCCAGTCTTCCATTGCCCATCACCTCTGTCACTAATGCTCCATCAACCTCAGCTAAATCAGCCCAGGCTCAAGTCTCATCTAAGTCGTTAAGTCCTCCAGATCCTCATCTACCTTCATTTACCCATTCTGTGCCGACCATCAAAAGGAGCCTGCACTGCTTTGGTTTTGGGTTAAAAATGGCTTTAAAAGGTGCTTCCATTAGCAAAGGTGTAAGGTTACATGATGCTGTAATTTATTTGGAAGATTCTAACTATTATTCCTTGGATATATACATACATATATATATATATATACATATATATATGTATATATATATATATATGTATATATATGTTTTAAAAGTAGAATATTATGATCTAAGGAAAACATTCTACCATGTAACATGATGAATCAGAAATGAATATTTCAGAGCTTGGAGATAAGGCACAGCAGTTAAGAGCACTTGCTGTTCTTGCAAAGGACCTGGGATTCAGTTCCCAGCATCCAAATGGCCCCTAACCTCCTTCTGTAACTCTAGTGTTGTGCCCAAACTTCTTGCTGCCCTACAGAGATCACCAGGGATCCAGGTCTTGGATGCAAAAGCAAGGTTTATTCCAAAGTACAAGCCTAGGCAAGGAACTTGTCCAGCACACTCAACACAGTGAGGGCAGGAGCAGCTCCCTTCCAGAGATTAAAGGGCTTTTTAATAGACAATTTTGCAGGACCACCAGTTTTTACCTAATTTTCATATCTGGACCTAATTGAGGACAGCAAATTTAAAAAGCGTCATGTCATTTATCAGTTGGCCTGTTCCTATCTGTCCTCGGGGTATGTAGATGGAGAATACTATGGAACATTTGTAATTGGCCAGTTCTTGGCTGTCCTTGAGGCAATGCTCTCCCAGTTGTTCTCAGCTTCTGCGAGATGGCCCTTGACACATATGTAGTGTTTATGTTTTTAGCCTAGCCTAAGCAGCATGGTTTAGGTGGAGAGAAATTAGGTCACTCTGACTGGTTTCATTTCTCTCATCCCCCTTTTCTATGTAACTAATTAGGACCCAATCCTCGGTTTCTGTATGGGTTGGGGTCTGTGATGCTGACATGAGTGTACCCTCTTTGCACCATGAGCTGAATGGTCCCTAGCCAGATAGCAACAGCCCATCCCCCTCCCCCGGTTATGTCCTCCAGACATCTGCTGACCCTGTGCTAACTGCAGGAGCAAAACAGTCATTAATCAAGTACCTATAAGGACATTTGAAGCAACCAGATATAAACAAATGTCATTTGAGTACCCTGCTGGGTCACTTTGACTAGGGCAGACACAGTTTCTTGGGAATGTTTATGAGTTTGCTGGACTGCATTCAGCCCCCAAGTTAGGTTCTGTCTAAAACAGAGATCTTTTTCAAAGTGGAATTTGTTTAGTTCCTTCACCAGTTTCAGAGGATCTGATGTTATCTCCTTGCCTCCATGGACATGCACACGATGAGAATTTATACGTGCAGGCAAATACCCATACATAAAAAATAAATAACTAATATCAAAATTAGTCCTCAGTTCCTAGTACACACACACACGCACACATACACACACATATCTTACCCCATGATATTGCCTCACTGTTGAACAAAGAGTAACCCAATTTAATGAATGTAACTATTGTTTGTCAAACATATTGAATCTTTTTTTTTTCAAAAAAAAGACACAAAAATGTGTTTTTTATGACATAAGCCCCCAAGTAAAACCCAACAACTAGTATAAATCAAATGGTCAGAATATTCACATACACACAGGGATTGCAGCAACACTGAAATATGAAAAGGGCAGCTCACATGTTAAGAACTAAGTGGTGTTTCATTACAGCCAACAACACACGACCTTTCAGTATTCAACAGAAACTAAATGCCTGAGAACAAAATAACAACGTACTAGGAGCAGAAATGACTGTAAGCTCTGGTTGGACAGGGATGTAGGTTCATGGTAGAGGGATTGCCCTCTAAGAACTACGGCCCCAGGCTCAAACAATAACACAGCAAAATCATCAACAATATGAAATAAAAGATAACTAAATAAGTGATGGCCCAATGGGCTGGATAAACCACATTTCTGTGTGACACTCATGTTATAAACAGAAAATCTTAAGTCACAATGATCCTTGTTATGGAAGCCAGTTTAAAGAAAAGTAGAACTTCAACTCCTCCCAGTTCCAGTTGGCTAACAGGGAAGAGCATTTTTCAGTCCAGTTACTGTGTGTGTGAGCTGTACTCTTTGAGTAGCTACTGCTTTCACACGCTGGACTCCTGATGAGGGAACAGCACTCTGCAGCAGGCTCATCTCAGGCAGTGGATGCTCAGGCTCCCTCAGAGCTGTTCTATGGCCCTGTCTCCTCACCACATGATTTCAACCACAGATCAACCGCCCTTTCCCTCTCCAGTCATCTCCACCCCTTCTCTACTTAAACCTTCTCCAAGTCCATTCTCTCATCGGACAGGCTACAGTTTTATCTGTTCACCCAGTTACCATCCATCCACCCACATGGAAAGTTGCATCAGGAAAAAAGCCTTTTCCTCCTTTTCTCATTCTTGGACTTTGAACTTGTAAGATGCAATGGTAAATTAAAGTAGACATGTGTGAGCAGCTCTCAGGTGTGCTGAGATTCTTCTTGCATTCCCTGAATTAAATTTTCTACTTGGATTAGTAATTAAAGTTCCTCTTAATAAAAAAACAACCACTTAAAATGTTTTCATGAGTAAAAAGTTAATCACGGTCTACTTGCTTTGTTGAATATTTCTCTGTTCCAGGCCTAGTGGAGATGACAAACACATGGAAAGGAGCAGAAGATAAGTGTGGCCCTGCAGTAGACTGACTCAGACACAAGTTGTTCTCACACAAGTTTTTCACAATACAATTAAAATAACTCATCAGATTACCTTAATTATAGTCATCCTTGGAAAGTCCGTGAAGTGTTTAAATGAACGACAGATAATCCACCAGAGCTGATGCCAGAAAGGGGTGACCCACGTGATCTTCTCCAAGGCTGAGATCCTCCCTGACTTCTGTTCCCCCAAGATCTGATCCAGTTCAGTTCTTATTTCACTGTATAAGGAGGACTGGGCATACATATTGGCTAATTTTTCTATGACTTCATGCTGTCTCTCAGAAAGCTCTTTATGTTCATCAGCTTTGGGATAAAAGTGGATAAAGATAAGAAACAGATAATAATTTAATTTATTTTTCTAAGACACTTTTCATGAAGAACACAAATTATGTACCCTAGACTATTACAAAGAAAAACTGTCAAAATTGATCTGAAGCCAAGGGTGACCTTTAACTTCTCCAGGTTCTCCTGTTTCCATCTCAAGCTCTGAGATTACATGCATCCACCTTCACACCCAGTTATGTGCTGCTAGGAACCAAACTCAAGACTTTGTGCATGCTAGGCAAGCACTCTACCAGCTGAGCTCCATCTTCAGCTTACCAAACTTTGAGCATAATGAAATTACTCCTGTGTAATTCCTTCATAGATTAGAAAAGTGTCCCTAACTGACCTGACTACTGTCATTACCCCATGGACACAGAAATCTGATTGGCCTTTTCCCATATGGACTCCAATTCTTAGTAAAGTTCTCCTTCCCTTATGGATCTACACTTCTTAATGTAGAAGTTTGCTCCCTCCTTTCTGCCACATGTGGATGTATATGCAAATGGATGAACTGTCAAGTATCGTGTGATGGAGGAGGGTCATCTTTCTATCTGTTGTTTCATTAGTTAAGTAATAAAGAAACTTCTTGGCCTCTGATAGGACAGAAAATTAGGTAGGCGGAGTAGACAGAACAGAATGCTGGGAGAAAGAAGCTGAGTCAGGTCAGCCGCCATGATTCTCCCACTCCAGACAGACGCAGGTTAAGATCTTCCCTGGTAAGCCACCTCATGGGCTACACAGATTATTAGAAATGGGTTAGCTCAATATGTAAGAGCTAGCCAATAAGAGGCTGGAACTAATGGGCCAGGCAGTGTTTAAAAGAATACAGTTTCTGTGTAATTATTTCTGGGCATAAGCTAGCCATGCAGGAGCCGGGGTGGCCGGGTGCTAGGAATGTAGCCTGCCGCTCCTCCACTGCAACACTCGTGTTATTAAAATGTTATAAACAAAGCCAGGTATGATGACATAGCCCTGTATTACCTACACTTGGGAGGTGAGGTAAAAAGAGCACACATTTAAGACCAGTCTGGCTACATAAGAAAACCATACCTAAAATAATAACAAGAAAAATATGTGAATATGATGAACAATAAATATCTTTACTTTCTAACAGAAATTTCCTTTACAACTGACAATATCAAGAAATCAAATAAGAAACATCCAGCACTAACAGAGAGCAAAGTCTATTAACTAATATGAGGACACTGGGTTAACATAAAAAGCTGTATTATAATGAATTGCAAAGTTGTGTTTTAATGAAATCAGTTAGGCAAAATATATGACTCTAGAAGACTCACATACCATCATGGTCATCTTCCACTGTGTCAAATAGGGTAGAGAAACCTCCTTCAAGGATTTCCGTGAAGAAGACTCCAGAGTGTTCATCTACAAAGGGAGGACAATAACACAAATCTAAGGATCTTCTTTCAGAGAGCAAGAAATGGGAGGGGAGACTAAATCTAAGGATTTCTTCTTCCTCTTGCTCTTCCCCCACTAACTTATCTTTTCCCATTATATATATACTCATAATTTTCAATAATATCTGATTCCAAGTCTAAATTATATACAATATTTGTATATATACATTTATGATATATTTATGTTTATATGTATGTTATAATACATGTATAAACACTTCTTATAATGCAGTATTTGAATTTGCCCTATATTTTTACTAAACTCCAAAGGATAACATTGTTTATATATTTTTAAATGACAAATATTAATCAAAAACAAATAAAGAGTGATGGAAAGTAAATATTTAAACCTATATGGGTAGTCAAAGAGCATCATCCATAACTAAACTCATATTTCACTAAGATAAAACTGACAGCATGAACCATTAAAACATATTTCATCATCCAATATAACTCTGCAAAAACTAGGCAGATGAAAACTTGATTCTACAGAAGCCAGTCATGAGCCACTACCACCCCCAAGCATTGCCTAAACCTGAAATGCAAAGTTACTACTAAGTAAAGTAAGGTCTTCACAGATCCTCAGAGTCAAGTCACGCTAGGGGAAAATTGAAAACCACCATCTATTATGTGAACATGAACACAATGATGCTGGGCCTTTCCAATGCTCTTCAAATGATGGATAACAGGGCCTGAGCCCAGTAGTAAATTAAGAGGGTTACCACTACTGGGAAGCAGAACAAGAGACTAAGTAAAAATCCTGTCCACAGGCATGATACAGGACAGGAGAAAGGAAGAGACCTGCACAAGCCTGTGCTGCACAAGCAACAGAATCCTATCAATAAATTAACCAAAGATATTTACAATGGAGAAATCCACACACAGTATGTCTGCATGAGGGCCAAGCAGCATTCCTAAGAACTCCTGTTCTCTTCCCAGATCCCGTGAATGAAGGAGCTCTCACAGCAAAAGCCAGCCATACCTATAGATATGAAGTACCTCAAAGCCTCCTGTGCAGGCCCATGAAACACGACTTTTCCTGAGGCCAGTAAGGTGAGGTTGTCAAAATGCCGGAAGATGGAGTACTGGGACTGACTAATGGAGAAGATGATTGTCCGTCCCTTCCTAGACATCCTAAGTTCAAAGAGAAGAAAAGTCACTGGACAGCAGAATGTTGAGATTATTGACAAAATATTTTGCTCCAGAAATTATACTCCTTTTTTTTCCCATGTCAGCTTGAGTTCTCCTTAAAACACCTTGTCTCACTTGTGTTATGCACCTGATAGAGAAACCAAAATTCAAGCTTTTATTTAAAAAATTAGGACTTCTTGAAGTGTGGAACATCAGTAGTTCAAGGTCCACTCGAGTGTTACTGGCAATGTCGATCCCTGCACAGTCTTCTAGATACAGAATAGGAATATCTGGGAGTCAGTGCAGGGAATCCATATCATGAACAGGCAGCCCTGGTGATTGACAGGTTCACTCAAGCTTGAGAAGCAATGATAGAGCAAACATTACAGCTGTGAATCTATGCACAATTCCCCTCAATCACTCACACTTTCTGTCTCTTCAGGAATTGGTTTTCACTGTTTTGATGTGACTCACATTCCTATCCACTTGCTCTCCCGCTAAACACTTCAGCAATAACCTCATTTCAACTTTCACAATATCAGCATGAGGCAATTGAATATATTTTCCTCCTTTGTGTTGATAAGCTCTGGTGGGATGTAAATCCATTTAGCCAATGACTTTCCGGGAAGCAAGGCCTAGGGTATGGTCTTGTTTGCTAAGTGACCTCTTAAGAACTGAGGGAGAAGGGTTGCACTCTATCTTGCTCTCTCTCTCTCTCTCTCTCTCTCTCTCTCTCTCTCTCTCTCTCTCTCTCTCTCTCTGTCTGTCTCACATCTCTCTTCTCTGTCAGAGAATGAGCAAGCAGCAACTGGTTCACATTCCCCCTGGACAGAAGGGCAGGACACAGCAACCTGATCATAGCAACATCTAATTTGTCTTGTATCAGTGAGTATTTATCCCCATTGTATACCTTAATAAATTCTTGAGATTCTTCAACATAAGTCTTAAAAGGTCAGGCAACAATCCAAGAGGACAGTTTGTGAGGGGCAAAACTGGGATTGTGTCATTGATTTAACTCCATGATAGGAAAAACTAAACTGAATGATCATTTCAGAAGTCGTATCTTCTGTTAGGAAAAGCAATACCCAACACAGTACTTAAAACTTCTTTGAAAATATGCTTATAAAATCTGGGAATGGTGTCATGTCTGTCCTGGACTGCCCAGCTCAGCTACCACATCCAGGACTTTGAGTTTGCCAAACCCAACATGTACCCCATCTATGACCTGCTGGAAGGCATGTAGGGGGTGTGTTGAGGGTGAAGTGTGGATATGGGGGGACTAACTGGGAGTTGTGTGGGACTGAGGTACATGATGTGAAACTCCGAAAGAATAGATAAAGAATTATGTTTTGTTTTAAAGCTTCATATGGTAGCATATCTGTAATATTCCAGAACTTAGGAGGATCAGTAGTTCAAGCCTCACTTGGTTTCATAAGACTCTATTTCATTAACACATACAAAAATAACAAAAAAAAAGAGAGTGAAGGAGAAAGAGAGGGAAGAACAGATTAAGGAAGGAAGGTAGGAAGAAAGGAAGCAAGGAAGGGAGAGGGATAGGGAAAGAAGAAGTGAGGGAAAGAAAAAGAGAGTGAGTGATCAAGGTGTAGTAGTGCTCACCTTGAATTCCAGAAGAACAACCTTGGTAGACAGGACATAAGAGCACAATAATGGCTTAATTGCCAATTGTTTTCCCTGACAGACTATTCATAAATCACAACACAAAAGCTAAAATTTCATATAATATAACCGGCAACCACAACCATGTTTAGATGATCAAGATTCAAGCCAGGCAAACAATATGGCCCAGTAGGTAAAGATTCTTGATGCCGAGTCTCAAGACTTGATTTCCATCTCTGAATTCAGTGGGTGAAAGGATAAAACCAAGTCCCTTGAGTTTTCTTTTGACCTCTACAAACATGCTACACACACACACACACACACACACACATACAAACACTCTAGGCAGATAGATAGATGATAGATAGATAGGTAGATAGATAGATAGATAGATAGATAGATAGATAGATAGATAGATAGATAGATAGATAGATAGAGTGAAAAAATTAAAATGATTCTACCACAAGGATACACTTCATGGGGTGTTGAGACCAAGGAGAACACAACATATCAGGGCCTGAGTCTGCTCCCAGAACTCTGGAATAAACCACAATTGGGATGTCCCCATACAATGCACTAAGACTAGCAATGGCACAAGACACAGGGGCAGAGAGAAGTGCTCCACAGTGGAACATGAGCAAGAAGCTGATCTTAGAGAGTATCCTAAAGCAGACAGGAAAGGGGGCAGACAGGGAAGGTACTGACACCTGAGGATTCTACAGACTAGAAGGTGGCAAGGCAATAGTTGCTGACTTCCTCCCTGGGAAGGTACAATAAGGAAGTGATCTTGGTTCTTGGAATGACAAGAAGGGGTAAGTAGGGATCATGATGTCAGAACAAAACAAAGAACAAGGGGAAAGAAGGAAAGACAGAGAACACAGTAAAGTTCAACAGTTGGTAGCCTAGGTCATGGGAATGGGGTAGTCCTTATATGGTTTATGAAGTTATTCAGTGAGTTAGAAACTCAATTAATTTCTAAAATGTACAAAACCCAACACTCACAAATTTTCTGTAAATATTTCAACCACAGACATATTTTGTGAGAAGAAAAAATGCCATTTTTTTTACTCATTCTTCCCCAGGTTTAGGACCCAGATCTTAACAATCATTTCTTCAGCCATCACATCCAAGGCTAATACCAGAGATAATGCTGTTTATTCTATACTCAAAGCTACCCAGAACCCACCATTTCCTAGCAAGGGAACCCCCATATCTCAGCCTCCTGCTGACATTTTACATCCACATAATGCAGCTGCACAACATTCTTCATGATGCATTGCTCTGCTCTAAACTCAGATGCTTTCCCACATTCCCTGCCATGGAAACATTAGTCCTTACAGTGGCCCAGACGGTCTAGGCAATCTACATCTAACCCAACCAACACCCTCCATTCAGTTGTGAAGGTGGAGAGCTAAATTGTGTCCTTCCAAGGACTCATTTGTGGAATACTTCCCATGGAAGAACTCAGAATGTGACTATAATGGGAGATAAACTCTTTAAAAGGTAATTAAATTTAAATGAGAATACTAGTGTGCCCTGGTGTAAAGGTGTCCCTTGAAGATCAGGGCATAGACACATAGAGAGGAGACACCATGCACAACCCAGTGACCCAAGCCTCAGCAGACACAGCCTATAGATACCTTAATATCTGACATCCAGAATCAAGAACTGTAAGAAACATAACTTCTATCAAGTCACCCAGCCTGTGGTATCTTTAGCTGTGCATTAGTAATCTTCCTTCTCCTCGGACCACCAGGTTCTGGTCCACCCTGTCTCTCTAATGTTCCAAACATACCAAACATGCTTTGCCTCAGAGTAAATAAGTTTTCTTTCTAATCTGCATTCTGGTGAAATCTCACCCACCCATCCACTAGCTCACTTGACCAACGCTTGAGGGCTATGTGGACATGCTATTGCTATTTAAAGCAGTGCTCCAACTTCACCATAACCATCTTTCTTTATGCTCTTGTCTCATTGTTCTTGATGTTTATTCCTGTTAATTCAAGTTTCCCTCCAATAAGCAAGGAAGAAATTTTGTAGCTTATCCTAGAATCTCCTGCACCAAAAATACACACATATGATCACATATTAAGAGAATAAAACTTAGTGTTCTTTCAGGACTTACCTCTTTAGAACCGAGATGACATAAGTAGCAGTGCTCCAGTCTAAGCCAGTGGTGGGGTCATCCAAGAACAAAATGGGGTGTTCCGTGACCAGCTCCATTGCTATACTGGTCCTTTTCCTGAGCTTTTTAGATGTAGGCTAAAGCAAAAATGATAATCATTATCAACAAAAACAACCACAGTCATTGTCATTTGGTGAATGAGCCTGTTCCAGCAATACAAGATTTTGTTATATCATTATTGTAAGGAGCAAAAATATGTGCATCTGGGAGAAAAAGCCCATGATGTGAAGCCCATGCTAATGACAGTTACTGTTTGTTCTTTATCAAGTCACATATTCTAAGGTAATGAGTTATCATACTCAAAAGCTGATACAGTGAATTCCATATCTGAGCAATAAGATGGACAGGAAAAGAGGAAGTATCTCTAGAAATTTTGTAGTCATTTAACACCCTTCCAACACACATTCACACACACTCACATACCCATGCATAAACACACATACAGAGAGATAAACACACATACACACATTTATAGACAGACACACAGAGATACAAGTACACACACTACTTTTTACCGAAAATTACACATTTCTATTCTAGGATCTTTTCAACCACCTTAAGACTTCATGAATTCACATTATTCAACTGTGCAGCATCACAGAATTAAGGACTCATCCTTCTAGACAAATTCAAGAGGTCATAGAGTCTACAGGTCAAATAAGCACAATCTTTGTACCAGACAATGTCATGTTTAAGGTGAAAGGGAAAAGCAAGGATTATGGGAACACAGAACTAGGGAAGAATTCTTTCCAAACATGATAACCAAAACCATGATGAAGTCTCATGGATAACATACCACAAAAGATGTTTGAGGAATGTGGATATGTGTGATTAGGACAAGGCTGAGGTTATAAAGAAATCATTAATTTTCATAGTTAAGAATAGAGTTTATAGGTTAGAGTAATGTTTCATTTGTATTTTAATAAAAATGTTTGCCTGAAGATCAGAGAGTAAATCTCCCCCACTGGTTAGCCTTGCAGAGCTGGCAGTGGTGACACACACCTTTAATCCCAGTGGCCACACTAGTTTGGCATAGAAACTGGGCGGTAGTGGTGCGCGCCTTTAATCCAAGCCCTAGAGAGGATTATAAAATGGGAGGAGACACAGTTTCATTTTGAGAAGTACTTAAGTACTCAGGAGTAAGGAACTACTTAACGTTCTGTAAAAATGCTGCAGTGAGAAACAGCTTTAGTGAGTATGCCGTGTTGAGCTCACAAGTACTATACAGTAAAGGTACAGCTGACAGACCACTAGACAAATTCATAAAAAATATAATATTGTGAAAGAATCCACTTTGCAGAGATGTGGGAATGCCTGTTTTTTTTGTTTTGTTTTGTTTTGATAAGTCACTGTAATTCTGTAGAAACTTCGTGGGATCATAACACTCTACCAGCAGTGTAAACCTGACTCTTCCTGTAGGGCAAATGGAAACCATCCCCACACCATGAAGCCTAACGTGAAAGTATTCACTCAGTCAAACCTTCATTCTCATAGCCAACATCTACATAAAACTAATCCCCCACAAGTTTCTTTGTTGACAGCACTCACTGATAAAAAAAAGAGACCCAAACAGGAGGCAGTATGTTTGTTCTAACTGCAGACTCACAAAGCTGTAAACTACTGTCCCTTTCCCCTAACCTAGCAAGCTACTAATATTCTGTATTTAGCTTTCACCTTGGTTTCAGTTAACATAAGATTATAGCCCAGGAAAGTAACTGCTTTTACCTCTACCCCTAGAGATACAGGAAAAAAGGCTTGAGTCCATAAATCAGTTTCAGAGAAATCAATTCTCACTTGGATACTGTCAGGCGCCCTGCTGGAGTCAAAAGAAAAACCTCAAAAAACCCTTTTAGCTCAGCCAGCTGTACACCAATAATAATCAAGTCATGAGTTACTATAGTTACCAATGCTGTGCTCCTAGCCACTAGTGAAGAAAGCAGAAATACTCAGAGAACACAACCACTGTTGCATTTTTTCTGAAATTAATCATTAATTTCTAGTTATAATTAAGAAATGTAGTTGGTGCCCAAAAACTTAGAATTCTCTAGCGATAGCCTAGGAAAGCAAGTTCCACAGGACCCAGAGACAGAGACCTCACAGGGTCCAGATGTGAATTTGGGACCTTAAAGGATGTAAACCTAAGACAGGACCCTTGTGGGTCAGGGCATGAATCTAGGACTTCTGAGGAACCAGGCCTGAGCCAGGTTCTACCTAGGCTAGAGCAACCCTGAGACAGCAAACTCTAAGGGGCTAGAGCAAAGCCTGGGAGTACTGAGTGACCTCCAGGAACACAGAGTGACAAAAAGGGTAACTAGAACTATGACACTAACTGTACCATGAGGAAAAACCATCTGATCCTTGGATTCACTGGTACCTAGAAGATTAATCAAAACAATCACCAACAGCCCCAAAAATACCCATTAGAGAAAAAGATGACTGGAAAAGGTAAGAACACACAAAATACCACAAAAAGCAACACACCACCAGTAAAACCTAAAGACTCTACAACAGCAAGACTGGAATAAACAAATATAGATGAAGCAGAAGAAAATGACCTAAAAAATAACTTCAGGAAAATGTTTGAAACTCTTAAAGAGGAAATGAGAAATTTCCTCAAAGAGATAGAGGAAAAGACAAACAAAAAATTGGAAGACATCAGCAAATCCATTAAAGAAAACCAAGAAAAAGCAATCAAACATATGAAAGAAACTATTTAAGACTTGAAAACTAAAATAGAGACAATAAAGAAAACACAAGCCGAGGAAATTATAAAAAGAGAAATCATGAGAAAGCAATAAGGAACCACATATGCCAGCATGAACATCAGGATACAAGAGATGGAAGACAGATTCTCAATCACTGAAGACACAATAGAGGAAATAGATTCATCAGTCAAAGAAAACACAAAATCTGACAGCTTCTACTGGCGCTGGTGGCCTAGCTCCCTTCTGCTGCCCTTGGTCATGGGTCATGCTCGGCACTGGGCAGCAGCCATGATAACCTTCCTTCAGCTTGTAAGCAAACACTGGGTTCATACACTTGTCCCTGTGGGATTTGTCTTTGGATGCTATCTAGACAGGAGGGATGATGAAAAGCTGTCTTCCAGAAAAAGAGTATGCTATTTCAGAGGGAACTGAGGCCAATGAAGAAGTGACTTGGAAGTAAAGACTGTGGCTAAATCTCAGAAGTTCACATGTTAAAAGTTATCAGAGAAATAAAACAATTATTATTTTAAAAAAGAAAGAAATCATTAAATTTAACAAAAGCTTAACCCAGAATATCCAGGAAACATGGGACACCAAGAAAAGGCCAAACCTAAGAATAATAAGTTTGGCCTATTATTAATAATACATTAATAATAGAAGAAGGAGAAGTTCAACTCAAAAGCACATAAAATATATTAAACAAAATCACAGAAGAAAACTTTCCCAACCCAAAGAAAGACATGCCTAGGACGGTACAAGAAGCTTACAGAACATCAGGTAGACTGGATCAAAAAAAAAAAGTCCCCTTACCACATAATAATCAAAACACTAAACATAGAGAGTAAAAAAAGAATATTAAGAGCTGCAAAGGAAAAAGGGCAAATAACTTACAAATGCAGGCCTATGAGAATTACACCTGACTTTCCATTTGAGACAATGAAAGCTACAAAGTCATAGTCAAGCGTTATACAGACATTAAGAGACCATGGATGCCAGCCCAGACTACTATATCCAGCAAAAACTTTCAATCACCATAGAAGGACAAAACAAGATATTCCATGACAAAACTAGATTTAATCAATACCTAAACACAAAACTAGCCTATACAAAATACTAGAAGGACAACTCCAACCCAAGGAAGTTGGCTACATCAAAAAAACACAAGACAATTGATGGTCTCATAGCAGAAAACCACAAAAAAAGAGAAAACTCAGAAAATAACATAACCAACAATGAAAATTAAATTAACAGGAGATAGCAATCACTGGTCATTAATATCCCTTAATATAAATAGACTCAACTCACCTATAAAAAGGCACAGGCTAATAGATTAGATACAAAAATAGAATGCTTCCTTCTTCTGGCATACAAAAAACATACCTTAAACTCAAAAACATACCAATCAAATGGTCCTTGAAAACAAGCTGGTGTAGCTATCCTAATATCAAACAAAATAGACTTCAAACTAAAATCAATCAAAAGAGAAAAAAGGATATTTCATATTAGTCACAGGAAAAATCCATCAAGAGGAAATCTCAATACTGAACATCTATGCCCCAAATACAAGGGCACCCTCATATGTAAAAGAAACACTTCTAAAGCTTAAATTATACATCAAACACCACACACTAATCATGGGAGACTTCAACACTCCCCTCTCACCACTGGACAGGTCAGTCAGACAAAAAAATGTACAGAGAAATAAAGAGACTACCAGATGTTATGACTCAGATGACTTAACAGATATCTATAGACTATTCCATCCAAACAAAAAAGAATATACCTTCTTTTCATCACCTCATGAAACCTTCTCAAAAATTGACCACACACACACAAAAGAGTTCACTACGGCAGAAAATAATGAGGAAGAAAATGAAGCCTAAAGAGTAATTCCAACCTGGCCAGATGTTTCTCATCTTCTCAAAGGCCCTGTTGTTCACGAGTTTCATGATATCATGTCATCTCTGTGCCTTCTGTCTCTGGAGCCATAATCCCCTGGCCTATACCTAAGACAGGCAGCTGCAGAGAAGAGTCGGTGTTCCCGCAGGAAGGCATGGCAGCAGCTTGGCTGCCCACAGAGAGGGATGAAAGTGCTGTAGAGAATGTCACAGCAGGGCTCAGGCAGAACATGTACTCCAGACGGAGTTGCCCTCCAAAGCTGAGGCCCATTTTGTCCCCCAGGGTTTGGCAGGAGCTTGAAAAATTGGCCAGAAAAGACAAATGTAGTACAACTTGGGAGACCATCTTCTAAAATCTCAAGTGATGGTTTAGAAAAAACCCAATCTGTGCATTTAACTCACAGAGCAGAACATCAACATCTGGAAGGGACTTAGTACAAACAAGTACATGTTATTGGATCCGAGTATCTGGTGCTGCTCTTACAGGATCAAATCTGTATTCTGCATGGATGGTGTGGCTTTGCACAGATGGAGCTGCTGAGGCTAATCTTACCTGTTCCACAGCCCTGGGCCAGTGATTAACACATAACAAAACTGTGTGTTCTTGTTTGAAGACTGAGCAGGCACTGTGATTTAGAAACCCCCATCGGTCAGACTGAAGCCAGATTCATGGAACCACATCCTTCCTCCCTTTGATTTGCTTTCCTCCATGAATGGCTCCCCCAAGGTCCCACAGGTTTCCACTGAGAGTACTCCATTCACAAGCTGATTGCCCAAACACCTTCATCTTGGAATAATATAAGTCAGTTATCCTTTATGCAACAAGTGCATGGGGCAAATGTAGTTCAGGTCTCAAAATATTTACATGAATGCAATGTCATAACTGCGTGTGACTGGTCTAACCATCAGCTTTGTTTGTGTTCCAAACATACCTTATCCATAGGGAAAACACAATTTTACACAATATTTTTATTGTACCTACAATCTGACCATCGTCGATCACCTGGTATCATATGTTGGATTTTCTATTTGTCCTCATGCTGGTACTCAAAAATTATAGAATTCAGCCGGGCGGTGGTGGCGCACGCCTTTAATCCCAGCACTCGGGAGGCAGAGGCAGGCGGATCTCTGTGAGTTCGAGACCAGCCTGGTCTACAAGAGCTAGTTCCAGGACAGGCTCCAAAACCACAGAGAAACCCTGTCTCGAAAAAAAAAAAAAACCAAAAAAATTATAGAATTCAAAGCATTTGCATTTTCATATTACTGTGTCCTAGTTTCTGTTCTGTAGCTCTGACAAAACAGCCTGACCAAAAAGCAACTTAGGAGTGAATATTTTATTTTAGCTCAGAATTCCAGGTTACCTTCATTGCAGGAAAATCAAAGCAGCATGCTGCAATAGCTCCTTTGGCCAATAGCCTTTAAGATACCAGCCACTTGGGCCTGGTCTCATACTATAAATGCAACTGTAAAGCATGCACTTGCTCTCTTGCTTTCAGCTCTCACTTCTGGCTGCTAGGCTCTGCTCCTGTTCCCAATTTGTGCAGAAGACTGTGATCTAGGACAGTGATATGTGAGTCTCCACTAAATAAATAACCCTTTATTATAAATAAAAAAAAATTGACCACACACTCGGTAACAAAACAAACTTCAACAAATACAAAAAAAATGCAATAACCCCATGTATCTTTTCAGATCATCATGGTATAAAACTAGAAGTCAACAGCAATACTAATTCCAGAAAGCCCACAAACACATGGAAATTAAACAATGCTCACCTGGATCATCAATGGGTCAAAGAAGATATAAAGAGAGAAATTAAAGACTTCCTAACATTCAATGAAAATGACCACACATCATACCCGAATTTATGGGACTCAATGAAAGCAGTGTTAAGAGGAAAGTTCATAGCAGTAAATGCCTACATAAAGAAGCTGGAAAAATTTCATACTAGTAAATTAATAAAACATTTGAAAACTCTAGAACAAAAAGAAGCAAACTCACCCAAGAGAACTAGATGGCAGGAAATAATCCAATTGAGAGCTGAGATCAACAAATAGAAACAAAGAATACAATAAAAAGAATCTATGAGACAAAGAGTGGATTCTTTGACAAAATCAACAAAATAGACAAACCTTTATCCAAACTAACCAAAAGGCAGAGAAAGAGAATATCCAAATTAACAAAATTGGAAATGAACAGGGGGACATAACAAAAGACAAAAAGGAAATACAAAGAACCATCAGGTCATATTTCAAAAACCTGTACTCTACAAAATTGGAAAACTTAAAGGAAACTGACAACTTTCTGGATAAATATTACTTACCAAAATTAAATCAAGAACCGATAAGCAAATTAAACAGACCTATAACTGCTGAAAATAGAAACAGTCATGAAAAGTCTCTCAACTAAAAGGAAACCCAGGATGAGATGGTTTGCGCTCAGAATTGTACAAGATTTTCAAAGAAGAACTAATACCAATACTCCTCAAATATTCTACACAACAGAAAGAGAAGGAACATTGCCAACCTCTTTTTATGAGGCTACAATTACCCTGATACCCAAACTACAGAAAGATATTACTAAGAAAGAGAATTACAGACCAATCTCACTCATGGACATTAATGCAAAAATAATCAATAAAATACTGGCAAATCAAATCCAAGAACACATCAGAACCATCATCCACAATGATCAAGTTGGCTTCATCCCAGCGATGGTTCAACATACAAAAATCTGTCAATGCAATCCACCATATAAACAAACTGAAAAATAAAAACCATATGATCATCTCATTAGATGCCAAAAAAGCTTTTGACAAGATACAACATCCCTTCACGATAAAGGTCTTGAAGAGAGCAGGGACACAAGGAACAAACCTAAACATAATAAAAACAATATACAGCAAGCCTACTGCCAACATAAAACTAAATGGAAAGATACTCCCAGCGATCCCACTGAAATTAGGAACAAGACAAGGTTGTTCACTCTCTCTATATCTATTCAATATAGTTACTGATGTCATAGCTAGGGCAATAAGACACCAAAATGAGATCAATGGGATACAAATCAGAAAAAAAAGAGTCAAACTCTCACTATTTGCTGATAATATGATAGTTTACTGATGAAGGTGTAAATCACAAATAATCCCACACCAGTTTGGAATTATGATTAATAGGATGGTATTTATTTAAAGGGGAAAAAACTTACAGATCACCATCCCAGACAACAGCCCTCTGCGCAATCAGGAAGGAGTCTAGTCGCTGGAAGCAGAGCCAGAAGCAAGAGAGAGCGAGGAGGGAAGTGGCTGCTTTTTTAAAGAGAGAGACCGCGCCCCAATGGGCTGGTATCTCAGCAGCTATTGGCTGATGGAGCGGAATGACCTCTTGCAACAGTTTACATAAGCAATCCCAAAATTCTACCATGATACTTCTACCTCATAAACATTTTCAGTTATGTAGTAGGATGCAAGATTGACTCAAAAAATCAGTAGCTCTCCTGTACTCTGATAAAAGGGCAGAGAAAGAAATCAGAGAAATATCACCCTTCACGATAGCACAAATAGCATAAAATATCTTGAAGTAACTCTAAGCAAACAAGTGGTAGATGTATATGACAAGAACTTTAAATCTTTGAAGAAAGAAATTGAAAAAAACACCAGAAAGTGGAAAGAACTCCCATGCTCTTGGGTAGGTAGAATTAACATAATAAAAATAGCAATCTTACCAAAAGCAATTTACAGATTCAATACAGCACCCATCAAAAACCCAGGAAAACTCTTCACAGACCTTGAAAGGGCAATACTCAACTTTATATAGAAATGCAAAAGTCCCAGGATAGCCAAAACAAACCTGTACAATAAAAGAACGTCTGAAGGCATCTCATTTCCTAACTTCAAACTCTACTACAGAGCTACAATACTGAAAACAGCCTGGTATTGGCATAAAAACAGACAGGAGGACCAGTGGAACTGAACTGAGGACCCAAATATTATTAATCCAAATGCTTTTGAACACCTGATTTTTGACAAAGAAGGAAAAAATATCAAATGCAAAAAAGAAGGCTTGTTTAACAAATGGTGCTGTCATAACTGGATAGCAACATGCAGAAGAATGAAAATGGATCTGTGTATATTATCATGCATAAAACTCAAGTCCAAAAGGATCAAAGACCTCAACATAAAGCCAGCTACACTAAACCTCAGAGAAGAGAATGTGGGAAGTACACTTGAATGCATTGGCACAGAAGACCACTGATGTGGGAGCACATTCTGCTCCTTCAGCCAATAGCCTTTAAAATATCAGAGCACTGGGGCATGGTCTCTGTAAAAAGGAGCAAGAACCGTGTGCTCTCTTGCCTTCGCACTTCTGGCTCCCTTTCCAGCTGTGGCTGCTAGACTCTTTGTTTCCTGTTTGTAACAAGAGGACTGTTGTTTGGGACAGTGATCTGTAAATTTTCCCCCTCAAATAAATAACCTGGTTTATTATCCATAATTCTTAACTGGTGTGGGATAGTTTTGTGGCTTCAGACCACTTCCTAATTATAACCCCAGCATCACAGACACTGAAATAAATAATTAATAAATGGAACCTCTTGAAACTGAAAAGTTTCCATAAAGCAAAGGACACAGTCAACAAGACAAAACAACAACCTACAGAATGGGAAAAGATCTTCACTAACCGCACATCAGACAGAGGTCTGATGTCCAAAATATACAAAGAACTCAAGAAATTGGTCATCAAAAGAACAAATTATCCAATAAAAAATTGAAGCACAGACCTAAACAGAGACCTCCCAACATAGAAATCTAAAATGACTAAAAGACACTTAAGGAAATGTTCAACATCCTTAGTCATCAGAGAAATGCAAACAAAACAACTCTGAGATTCTGTCTTATACCTGTAAGAATGGCCAAGATCAAAAAAACACTGATGACAACTTATGCTGGAGAGGTTGTGGGGTAAATGGAACACTTCTGCATTGTTGGTGGGAATTCAAGGGGGTACAGCCCCTTTGGATGTCAGTGTGGCAATTTCTCAGAAAATTAGGAAACAACCTTCCTCAAGACCCAATAATACCACTTTTGGGTATATATCCAAAGGATGCTCAATCATGCCCCAAAGACATGTGCTCAACTATGTTCATAGCAGCATTGTTTGTCATAGCCAGAAACTGGAAACAGCCTAAATGCCCTTTGGCTTAAGAAAGGATAAGGAAAATGTAGTACATTTATACAATGGAGTACTACACAGCAGAAAAAAATAACAGCATCTTGAATTTTGGTTGCTGGGAATTGAACTCAGGACCTCTGGAAGAACAGTAAGCGCTCTTAACCTCTGAGCCATCTCTCCAGCCCTTTTTTATATTTATTTATTTATTATGCATACAATATTCTATCTGTGTGTATGCCTGCAGGCCAGAAGAGGGCACCAGACCCCTCTACAGATGGTTGTGAGCCACCATGTGGTTGCTGGGAATTGAACTCAGGACCTTTGGAAGAGCAAGCAATGCTCTTAACCTCTGAGCCATCTCTCCAGCCCCCAACATCTTGAATTTTGTAGGCAAATGGATGGACCTAAAAAACATCATATTGAGTGAGGTAACCAAGACCCAGAAAGACAATTATCATATGTACTCATTCATAAGTGATTTTTAAACATAAAGCACAGAAAAACAGCCCACAAACCAAATTCACAGGGAACCCTGACAACAATGAGGACCCTAAGAGAGACATACATGGATCTAATCTGCATGGGAAGTAGAAAAAGAAAAGAACTCCTTAATAATTTGGGAGCATGGGGACCTTGGGAGAGGGTTGAAGGGGAGGGGAGAGATAGGGAAAGGAGCAGAGAAAAATGTAGAACTCAATAATAATAAAAATAAAAAGGAATTCTGTAATGATTTAAAAGTCCCATTCTTATGATATCCTCCTGATATCTGCTAGAACGCTTCACAGCCATGCCCCCTCTAAGACATAAGCTGCCTCTTTGTCAGATTCACCAGGTTTTGTGAGTGTGTGAAAATACATGCTTGATACTATCATAACCACCTATAAAACTGCTAACTTGTCTCTATACCTATAAAAAATGAAAGCTTAGTGGAGATTGGCTCTTCCTTCTCCTCCTCCTCCTCCTCCTCCTCCTCTTCCTCCTCCTCTTCTTCTTCTTCCTCTTCTCCTTCCTTTTCTTCTTTCCTAACTACCCCTAGTGAACCCTAATGAATAAAGAAACACGCAGGGGGAACATGTGCAAGTCCATCTGCTTGTACTACCTATCAGATCCTTTCCCAAGCCAGTTTTCACCTGCCATAGGGAATCTAATGTAGACCCTGTGGGGTTGTGGAGGATGGAACCTAAGGCTCCCTGATAGTATGCTATTCTAAACACTGGGGTCCCAGGAGGCTGGCATTAGCCTATATGTCAGTCTTTTACAGTAACTACATATTGCATCTACATTTCTTAAAACAAAATCTTATGAAAGGCTGAAGAGAAGTCTTGGCATGGAAATGCGCTTGACACATGCCGGAAGCCAGGGCTCAGTCCCTGGAACTCACATATAAAGCCACATGCAGTAGCAGGCATCTGTAATGGGAGGTGCTCCAGGAGGATCAGACATGCATGTAGGGCATCAGCTGAACAAGACAGATGTTGACTTATAAACAAGTTGTGAAGAGAGAACGGACCTGTGACAAAGGTGTCCGATGACCTCCCAGTGTGTGCTATGACATTCAGACACACACTCACACACACATGCATGCTCATGCATACACGCATACACCTTTTTTGAAAGCTATCATTAAGAAATTATATTAAAATTCTTGTAATCTACTATATTGCATGATTTTCAAGAAGTTAATTTATTGGTAAAAATAAAACAAAAATTACCTTATTGTAAGAATAAAACCAAGAAAATAAACAGAACCAAAGAAGACAAAATTCCATCACTCAGGAAAAAAGAAAGCATAGTAAACATCAACTTTTATATTATTCTTGTCAACGAGATAAACATCTCATAGATGTCTGTGGAAAAGGATCATGGGAATCATCAGCTGGTAACTTCCTATTCCTCACTGCCTCTCAGAAGGAGACATGACAGGAGTTAATCCATGAGAATCCTATTCTGGGGAGTTTATTGTCATCCATATATACAAATGTCTGCTCAGCAGACATCTCTATACAATTTTCTCAATGAGTTCATATCATTGTGAGAATCAGGATGATTTAGATGAAATGAGAAGAGGGAATGAATCATGATATTATAATCTCTAAGCACATAATAAATACAGTACCTAATCAGGTTCTATAAACAATGTAATAAGAAAGAATACTTGGGGAATGTGAATGGGCTGAGGATATCAGGATTTATTTCATTTTGATAGTTAAGAATGGAATTATTAAGATAAGCAAATGTCCTTATTTATCATGGATAAAAAATTAAGTATTCAGGGATGAAATACTATAAAATATTATTTTTAAATATGTCAGTAGGAAACCGGTTAGCTATTACAACTTTCAGTTGTGAACCTCACTATTTCTTTATTACCTTCCCTGATCCTGGACAAATCTCAACAGGAAGAGTCACTTGGTCCCTTCATTATTACTCTTGCCCAAGGTTGTATCTATAAAACCTTACACAGGGTCTTGGAATATATATTGACATAAGATAAGGAAGCAGGGAATAAGGGCAGAAGTCTATCCTAGTTTTCTGGGAAATTGATAAGATAAAAGGGGAGCAAAGAATTTTATTTCAGTACAAAGTTGAAAAGTACAGTCAACCATTGTAGGAAAGGCAAGACATGAAGCTGCTGTAACTGCTTACATCCAGTCAAGAGCACAGAGAGAACAAATGCATGCATGTTTGTCAGTGCTCTAATCACTTTTTTCATTCTCACACCACCCAGGACACAAACCCAAAGAATGAAGCTGCCTAAGTGGGCTGGATGTTTCCACACTGCTTAACTTATTCAAGACCATCACCTCCAGAAATGCTCACAAGTCAACCTGATTATAATTTCTCACTGAGACTCTCTTCTTGATGATTCCAGGTGATTTTTGATTACATCAAGTTGACAGTTAAAACTGACCACCACAGACAGGATGAGATAAAAACACAAAAAGAAAGACTACAAAAAATAACAAACAATACACAAGTAAGAAGTAAAAGCTAACGAGACCAAGGACAACCCTGGAAGGAAATAAATGCAGAGCCAGAGCTCTCCATCTCATGCCCTGTGTCTGTCCAGAAGCACATTCTGAAACAACAAGGGACAAGTCCTCTAGGGGAAGAGACAATAAACAGAAGAAAGCACTTGTCCAATTCTCTAAAGTCAAGAGTTTAAGGCTGACGGATGAGGAGGCTTATGTGAGGAGCACTCTTCCCTGCTGGATCACACTCTATTACCATATTTAACCATTGCTTAGAAGTCTTTCCAGCTTAATTTTCTTTTACATCTTGAAACCAGTCACCTCATTAATACAGAGAGCAGCCACTGTGACTACATACATTAAACAGAACTGCTGAGAGTCATGTAATTCACACATGTATCTCTCTTTCTGTCTTTCAAGACTTTTCTTCACATTACCTTGATATTTGACTCTTTATCCAGACGCAGAAGTTTAAGGACCTCATTAATTCTCCTTCTTTTTTCATCTCTTGTCATAGTCATTGGCAGTCGAAGAGCAGCTGAGAATTCTATGTTGTCTCTCACAGACACCGTGCGAACCACCACGTCATTCTTAAGGTTAAATAGAAATTCAATTCAATATAGTTATCAGTGAAACAATCATTCTAAAAATGTAACCTAATCCTCATATAATATATACACAATGTAATACTCTCCTGAAAAATAAGCTTTCAATTTTATTAATTTCAAGGACAGAACCTGATGTGCTAATATTTACCCTCCTCCCATTTGTCTTCCAAGTAGGGAACAGGGATTTTAGAGATGGCAATAGGCAATTATTTGCAGAAAATGTCTACACAGTGGAGGAAGATGAAGGAAGGGCAAAATAGGACAACAGCAGTCCTTTATAGAATTAAACCACACCTGCAACTACTAATACTGAGATGCAGATGTCATATTCCAATCCCTCCCCATTTTTCTATTTAATAATGCCACCCTCAAGCTAATGAGTCATTGTGAAAAGCTGATGTAGAGAAAGTAGGGCCTTGATGTGTCATCTAACGAACTGTAAACACACAAGTCTATTAGCTGAGCATGTAACAACACACAATCAGGAGAAATCTAAAATTACAAACCCACCAGCACTTACTTGTGGCACATAACCAGAAGTACATTTGAAATTAGCAGGTCGAGGTTTTCCATTTATCAAAATATCTCCTGATAATCCTCGTGGATCTTTCCTTGCAGCTAAGACATCTAATAACCTACAAGAATTACGTATGTTGTGTGGTTTATTTCCTCCCTTCAGTAACAGCTATCGGCTTTCAGATACTCAGAATAAAAAGTCTGCCTAAGTTTAACTGAAGTCACACGCACACACACACACACACACACTTCTTTCTGTTCAGTGTGTGCTCTAATACAGCCAGAATTACGAATGTAAGAAATGATCTGTATGACCACTCCTCCCTGCTATCTGACCTTGGGGACTCAAACTGGTAATTTGCTGCTTTAGTTTTAGAATTAGGCCTGGTAATGATTTCTTGTCTCCACAAAACTTCTACTTCACCATTCTAAATCTTAATACTATCTCCCCCACAATAAATAATAATATGACCCAACACCTCATGCCAATCACTGTCATTTCCTAGCAGTAAAGTGACCTTGTAAGACTTCCTGCTTTGGGCATAAAATTAGAATGCACCCTCCTGCACGTTAGCCACAGCACATAGAACGAGATTCAAACACACACACACACACACACACACACACACACACACTCACAAATACACTCACACAATACCTAAATAAGTCCTATAGAAGTGATTTTTACAGCACAGAAACTGGATAAAATGTCAAGCACAATTAATAAAAACTCAGAAACAGATATTGGAGTTCATCCTGAAGACCAGAAAAGCAAAATAACCAATTACTGACTCTTACATAGACTTGTGTGAACTCCTTCAACCAATTGCCTTTAAGATACCAGCCCACATTGGGTGTGATCTCCATCACTATAAGTGCAGACAAAAAGTAAGTGCAGCCCCATTTTTTTTCTGCTGGATTTGGTTCCAGTCCCCAGCGCAGGGAAAGGACTGCAGATTGCTACCCTTACTAGGAGTTTATCCCCAAATAAATAAACCTTTGTTATTCTCCATTCTGGGCTACTGTGGAACTCTTAGATACTACTATACAACTTCAGTCCAAAAATGGTGATTGCCGCAGGAAGTCTTACAGCTTGTGGTTACCTGCCTACTGGGGCATGGCCTCTCATATGATGTATGCTGATGCAGAGCCTGCGTCTGCCCCTTCTTCCCCGGCTGCTCATTCTGATTGCTGGATACGATCTCTGTTCTCTGTTCAAGCAGAGAATTCTGATTTGTGAGTTTACCCCTAAATAAATAACGATCTATTTCTCAATTCTGAGCAAGTGTGGGATTTCTTTTAATTGTCCATTCCACAGGTGATCCTGCCTCCAGGAATGTCAGAATGAGACTATGTGTGAGAACTGTCTGCTCCCATTTTATAATCCTCTCTAGGACTGGAATTAAAGGCATGCACCACTACTGCCCAGTTTCTATGTCTCTAGGGATTAAAGGTGTATGTCGTTGCTGCCTAGTATGTAAGGCTGGACAGTATGAATTTTACTTTTCTGATCTCCAGGCAAGCTTTAAATATTAAAATATAAATGAAATATCACTACAACAAAGGGATTTTGTGTGCTTTTCATTGTACTCACAAAGATCTGCTCCCATCTTGTGGTCCCATAATTGCATTGAGGCCAGGTTTCATGATCCCACTGTAAACACAAAATTATATTGGTTGATTTTTCTATGTAAAGGAAGTTATATTAGTTTAGGGTCTATTGAAGTTGAATGAAATTGTATGCAGAAAATGAGGGCAAACTCATAAAATTAAAACATTATTAAAAGTCAATTACTTATCAAAGATGTTTATTGCTAGTGGAAATTCACCAAAAATGCCTCAGATATCAAAAACTCATGCTGTTTATTATTTAAGGACTTGTCTTTTGTGAAAAGTGGTGCTTGAAATAAGTAGCAGGTTCTCATGAAGACTCCATTACACATACGGCCTTTATGTGATGAGTATATAATAGCTTCTTGCTAATTTTTGATGATCAGTATCTTCATATAGCCCTGCTTGCTGCTTCATAAACATTTTCGCAAGAAAGCAATGATTCATGGGATATTAGTAGCAATGTAATTACTACTAAATAGAATCAAACAAAAATCAATGCATCTTAAGTTGAAATCCAAACACTTGAAAGACACACTCGGAGGACAGGAGAGTGTTGCCAAGTTTAACACTGAAAACAACAAAACAAAACACCACCTTAATCAAAATAGAAAAGCTAAATACGCACCCACAAAATGATGATTTCCTTCCCTGATAAAGAGATTAGCATATGCTCCATTAAAATTGGGAGACATCCCTCAAGTAGAAGACATTATTTATTGATGTATAGGTACAGCACAAACACAATTTATGTCCAAAAAATCTGATTGATTGATTCAGATTAGTTAATATTCAGACTGAAAGGGGCATAGTCTTTTATTCTTATAGAAAACTTAGCTACAACAGGCAGGAGAATCTCAGGACACTTGCAGTCTGCTAACCTGGGATACCAGCAGTGAACAATGAGCAACTCTGTGTGTAACACAGTAGAAGGTGAAGACCAATGCTCAAGGTTTTCCTCTGACAGCCTTGTGTTATGGATGTGTCATAGCATCCACACATCTGAACATGTAAACATACACACATATACACAAATATAAACAGATATGTACGCTTATACACATACACTTATATATACACATAAACAGATACGCACACAAATACACACACTTTATAAATAATAAAGTTTGTGTTGTTGAAAAGTTGCTCAATGTTGTAGTCTCTGTTTCATACACATACCTGATATTTGATAGTCTTTCTATCACACTTGCTTTTTTATAAAACAGAGAGCCACACTGCACTGTTTCTCGGTAGCTGATGCTATGAAAACTAAGCACAGCCTCTTCAGTCAATGTGTTCAGGTCACAGGTGTCCATTCCATGAAGGTCACTGGGATGTCTTTCTATCATTGGAATTGCAACAGGGTCATTATTGGAAGACATCTTCAGAGGTTCTTCCTTCCTGAAGAGGGAACATAAATAGTAAACTGATTGTCCACAAGAACAACAATATTAAACAAAGCAGCACACTTAATGAGTGTTTAAACTGTGTAGTCTTAGGCAGATTCCTTTCTGATGAACAGTACGTATGGCTATGATTACCTAAGGACTCAATGAGAACTCTACATAACTAAGTGCACAGACTCCCTGTAGATACCAAATTCTTAAGGAACAAATGAGTCCTAACAAGAGGTATAAATAATATTCATAATTTTTAAGGGAAAAGGGAAACATATGAGGGGGCAGATTTCTCTTACTTCGAAAGCAAATTATGATTAATATAAGTTCAGATATACAATACATGACCAACATCACCTCATGTCCTGTGTGCACATGTGTTTGTGTGTGTGCATATGTGCCTGTGTTTGTGTGTATTTTGTGTATGGGTATATGTTACATTATGGGGCATGACATAATAACAAGTTGGGCTTCCATGGATATCAGGAGAATTTCTGACTATTTCCAGCTTCAGACTGTCATTAAGAATCTTCACACAGCCAACAAGACGAACTGACATCATCATTGATGTAATGAAGTAATGGATGTAATTGATGTAATGGATATGCTTAAATTCTAGGAAGACTCAGATTTTAAAATGACAGGGAGAGGGACAGGGACACCAAATCAGTAGCTAAGCAGTGTAATACTTCTAAGGAAAAACAATACAAATGAAATTTAAATGTCACTTTTCACAAGTTACTAATGTTTGCTTTAAAGTAAGACCGTTAGTGAACTGAGCATGTGAACAGTTTAAAATACCATCGACAACACAGCCAGATTTCCCTTCTAATAGCTGACATCTTGGGTGGGGAGCTCCTGCCTGTGAGGGACCAGCTGTCAGACAAGCCTCCTCCAGGAGCATCCTTAAAGCAGACAAGGTGGGAGCAGCTGTGTGAAGAGCTCTGATGTCAGCCAAAGCAGCCAGGTTGAGGGACAGCAGCACTGAAGTCAGCAACTCCCCCTCCTGCTCTTCCCCTGCCATCAGCACATCAAAATCACCCAAGTACATGGCCAAAACCAGGAAAGACTGGAAAACAAAATCTGCTAAACACATCTGCCAGAAGCTCTGTTATTCTTGAGGAAAAGTACTAGCAGTCTGTCACTAGGCAAACTTGGAGCCTTATAACAATGGCTTCCTCAAAACACTGTGCCTTGAGATCCAGAAGGCTTAGGCTTTGGGATTTCAGATAAACCAGACTGTGGGGCTGGGGCTCTGTCACATCAGTGTGCTCTACTCAGACACTGGTGGAAAAATGAATGTTAAACTTTTCCTGTTCAAAAAATGTTTTCCAAAATTTCAGTTACAGAATTCTAGTCATTTCAGTAAACATGGTTAAATATTACAAAAGTGAGAACATAGAAGGATGTTCACAAGTAATCTTCGAACATTACTAATATAACAAGTGATTGCTACATTCAAAGATAGAAGGAATGGAATTACAGATTTCTTATCCCAAGACACAAAATCTATTTTTACAACACTCAAAACTAAGATTTCAGAAATGTTTTTAACAAACTTAAACACTGATTAATTAAAAAGGAGAGTAGAAAGTTCTGGGGATGGAGAGATGGCTCAATGGTTGAAATCACTTGTTTCAGGATGACCCCAGCTAAGACCCTAAACTATAGTGGAGAGAGCACCCGAACTAGCCTTGCCTTGTAGTCAGATTGATGACTATCTTAAATGTCACCATAGAACCTTCATCCAGCAACTGATGGAAACAGAGACAGAGACCCACATCAGAGCACTGGGATGAGCTCCCAAAGTCAGAGGAAGAGTGGGAGGAATGGAAATATGAGCAAAGAGGCAAGACCATGATGGGGACACCCACTGAAACAGTCTACCTCAGCTAATGGGAGCTCATCAAATCCTGGACAAGGAAGGAACCAGCAGGGACCAAACTGAACCCTCTGAATGTGGGTGACAGTTGAGTGGCTGGGGCACACTAAGGGGCCACTGGCAGTGGCACCAAGATTTATCCCTATTGCTTGTACTGGATTTTTTTGAACTCATTTTCTGAATGGATACCTTGCTCAGCCTAATATAGTAGGGAAGGCCTTGGTCTTCCTCAAAGCAATGTGCCTTACCCTCTCTGAGGAGCAGATTGGGGATAGAGGGAGAGATGTGGAAGGAATGCGAGGAAGGGAGGGAGTGGGAACTGGTATTGAAATGTAAAATTAAAAAAGATAGTTTATTTTCTCTTTAAAAAATAAAATAAAAAGGATAACCAAATATACACATGACTGGTAATGATTTTGAAATGAACTCCATTTTGAATAAGAATTATCATATGAAAATAGAAGCTCTAAATTGGAAAGAAAGAGAGCAACATGGGTGCATAAGGCATCTACAGGACTTGATAAAAGGATATGAAGTTACTATACAAGAACATCTGTGATGGGAGATGATGCAGAAGACAACAGCAAGTGGAGAAACACGGGCCTGGGTCTGAGAGCACAGGTCAGCGCATGCTCAACATTGTAAGGCCAGGGAGCAACTCCAAGGTGAAACAGGCTGCCCTGGTGATGACAGACTGGCAGGAGGAAACTATTGCTCTTCTGAACCTTAACTCCAGCATGGGTATTTGTACATGGATGTTTCCTGTCCTAAAGGCCTGGTCCCAAATAACAGACTCAGAGGTGAATAGCGTGGGAGGTCCTCTGTCTATGTCTTGCTTTTATTAGTTAATGAATAAAGAACTGTCTTGGGCCTGCACAGAACAGAACTAGGCGGGGAAACCTAGACTGAATGCTGAGAGAAAGAATGGAGGAGTGAGAGAGAAGCCATGGAGCCAGCAGAGACAGATGTGCTAAAACTTTGCTGGTAGGCCACGACCTTGTGGTGATGCACAGATTAGTGGAAATGGGTTAAATTAAGATGTAAGAGTTAGCCAAGAAGAAGCTAGAGATAATGGGCCAAGCAGTGATTTAATTAATACAGTATCTGTGTGATTATTTTGGTTCTGGGCAGCTGGGATGAACAAGCAGCTTCATCACAACAGCTGAATGTAAATTATAAACACTCAATTGATCTCTCAGGCTTGCTACTAGCTAACTCTTTCACTAAATTAACTCATATTTCTATTTGTGCTTTGCCATGCGGCTTATGACTTGTTACCTCATTTTTACACATCCTGCTTGCTTGGCAGCTGACTGGCTTCTCTCCTGACTCTTCCCATCATTCTCAGTTTGTCTTGCTGGCATAACTTCCTGCCCAACTACTGGCCTATCAGATTTTTTATTAACCAATGAGAGTAACACACATTAATAGAGTAGAAGTGAATTGTTCCACTGCAGATATTTGACCTGACACTGCTCCTGCATGGCACAGCGGTACTGGGAATAAACTCACTGAATCAATCACTGTTGTGGGGATGCCAAATGAAAAACATGCATGGATACAATTACATCGTCCACATGTCAGGTTATTGAATAACAAGGCATTCATAAACGCCATCAACTTTCTTGCCTTTCATTTCCTGGCACTTTTGCATCTTCTGAGGTTTGTGGCTTCTGGCAAGTGTAAACTGGTTCTTTCCAATCCTAGTGACCAGCATTGTCTCTCAGATCTCAAGACTACTCTGAAAACAACGATACACAGTGTCACCCAGAAAGGCTTTCAGTGGTGCAAGGGTTAAAGCAGAGCTATGGAAGGGAAAACAGAGATGATATGCATGCAGTAGACAGAACTGTTCTGGAACGGGGAGGGGGGGCAATAAATACTCCGTTGGTTCAAGGTACAGTGTCATTCAAGATACAGAGATAGTTTATGGGACAGATTGCTTCAGAACACAGAGCTGACTCTAAGCATTAGGGGTCTGAACAAATGGGAGCTCAAGTAGGACACTTCAATTAGGGCTGATCATGTGAGCAGAAGGCCTGGGGTCAGAGTTGAGAGTCTGTTTTCTTTTTTTGAGTGATGCACACAACGAGTGGCCTGATGATGGCTCAGTATGATCTGAGTGAGGGGAATGCACTCATGGCTCTGGTGTTTAGGACAAGCACACAATCTTGGTTTCTCAGAAAAAGTTTTCAAACATCCATGGGTTTAGGTGTTCCTGGCCTGTTATGTTTATAGATAGTGTAAACAGAAGTTTCTGTCCCATGCAGTCCTGCAGTCCTTCAGTCCCAAATAAACACAGATAGGCTTATATTAATTATAAAATATTTGACTGGTGAGTATTCTCTCCTTTTCCTCTTCCAAGAATTCTCTTACTCTGGTTGCCCTGCCTGTACTTTCTTCCTGGCTACTGGCAAGTCAGCATCTTATTAAAATAATGCGAGCGACAAACCTTTACAGTGTACAAGAGCAGTGCCCCACGACCAGGTAGAAATAATTTGTTTGTATTGTTCATATTAATGAGCTATTTATCAATCTACACCTTACTGTCTATACTGGATACTTGAACACATAAGGTACAGAATCATTTTTCCTCGGCATTTGCTTTCATAATGAAGCAAACCACTGCTGTATAAATGGAGTCACTCAGGGCAAGGCCCACTCTGAAAATCCCTGTCCTATATAATATAAGAGAACACAGATGGGCACAGCCTGAGCTCTACACACCCCATCTCTCACAGTGCTGGAACCAGGAGTTTCTGTGCTCTGAGTCTGAGCTGAGGTGGAATCCAAAATCATCTAGCACATGTCATGGTGCCCTGGGATGCCCTGGTGGGTAGGCAGCCATGAAGGACAGTAGTGCAGGAGGGAGTGACTGACAGACAGATTCCTTGCTCAGGCTGTGGAGGAATGAGGACAGGCAGTCCTGCCTCCTGTAACCAGAATGACATAGCTCCTCTGGATGACTGCTGAGCCCGAGAGTTCAGAGCAGGTGGCTGGCAGAATCATTAGTTTCTGAAACTGACTGATGCTTCAATGTGTTGTAGCAGTCAGGGGATTCGAGAACTCAGAATTTGAGTGAAGGGATTACTGAATTTCCAGGGCTTCTTCTTTATTGCATGGTGGTTTGCTGCTGCATAGGATCTGAAAATGCGTAGGCAAACAGCTTAGCTCTTAAGACTTTTATCCATTGTGGAAATCAATGCCCTATTTTCCATCCCCACTGCCTCAAAAGCATCAGGAAGATGATATGACTTTGTTTAGACAAATCCACAAACCAAAGTGCCTACCTGGACACAGGCCACAAAAACTTCTTGGCTAAGAGTGACAACGGTCTCAGTGTGAGTCATACTCAGTTACTACATTGACTAAATCTCTTGCTCTTTTCTCTTACTCTCCTTTTCATTCCTAACCTTATTTTCTATATATTGTTGTTGTTGCTGACATTTTGTTGTTTATTTGAGACAGGGTTTCTCTCTGTAGCAATGGCTGTACTGGCACTCACTCTATAGAGCAGGCTGGCTGTGAACTCAGAGATCTATCTGCCTCATCCTCTGTCTCACAAGTACTAGAATTAAAGTTGTGCATCACCACCTTCCGTCCATTATTTCATTATTCCCATTAAGATTACTGTGAAATGTTGGCTCTGGTGCTGTTACTGTGGTTTATTCTGCACTCTGACCAGTGATCTCTGTAGAAAAAAGCTTACTGTACAAATCCTCACATCAGTGTGCAAACCGCATTCGCTCCCACAGGTGCACAAACCACAACAACAAAACACAAGAATGTAAAAAACAAAACTTTCTCAAAAGATCATAACTTGTCAGCAACTGAATCTAAACATTCAATTGGATAGAGTGCTGAAGAAATTACTCAGAAGGCTGACTTTAAAAGGATTACAATTTCAAAAAGACAGTTGAAGGAAATAAGCAAAACAATATAGGATATTAGTGATAAACATAGAATTTTTAAAAATGCAAATGTTGGAAAAGTTTGCAGATAAACTTTAAAAAATTTAATAGAAACCATCACCAAAGGACTTGATTAAGTGAAAGATAAAACTACCAGAGCTTCAAATACAAGGTTAATGAGCTATTGCATTCCTCTTTATTTGAGAGAAATTAAGAAAAACTTATGATGACCCCAGGGCATGACAGACAGACCAAAAAGGAATGTTTTTATTTGAATGGAATGCCAAAAGAGAGACAAAGAAATAGAAAACTTATTCATTGAAGCAATATCCTAAATACCCTGTACTATTGAGAGATTAGGACATCCAGGTACAGAGGTAATTTAGACTACCACATAGATAGGACCAGAAAATAGTCTTGTTATATCACACTCTTGGTAAAATTCAGAGTGCAGAATGAGCAAAGAATGCTGGAAAGGACTACAGAAATTTCCAAGTTACTAACACGTACCTTATTGAAAAACCAATAAGAACAACAGCACGTTTCTTGACAGAAATGATTAAGGTCAGAGGGTACAACTATGTATTTTGAGCCCTCAAAGAATAGAACTGCCAGACAATGTGACTAAATGCAAATCCATCTTGTATAAAGAACTTCAAGATGAACACAGCTAAAGCAATGCATGACCACAGAGGCAGCAGTGAAGAAGACACTCACAGGAAAACAAAAACACAAATGAAGAAGACAGAAAGCTAGGATCATAAGAGCACAGGAGAAAATAACTCCTGTAGTTCTAAGGAATCAACAGCAGTAACTCAGGAAGTGTGTGGTTAGCTTTTGTCAGCTTGGCACATGTTGGAGTCATCTGGGAAGAAAAATCCTCAGGTAAGGAATTGCCTGCAGCAGATTTGCAAAATGTGTGTGTGTGTTGTTTTGTTTCGTTTTTGTTGTCTGATTGATGATTGATGTGGGAGGCCCAGCCCACTTTGGCATCCTGGGATGGTTAAGAAAGCAGGCTGTGCAAGCCATAAGGGGCAATTAATAAGCCATGTTTCTCCATGGTCTCTGATTCAGTTCTTGCCTGAGTTCCCATGTGGCTTCTTTCAGGGGAGGACTGTGATGTGAAAATATAAGCCAAATAAACCTTTCCCTTCCCAAGTAGCTTGTAGTTATGATGTTTCATTATGGCAATAGAAAGCAAACTGCTAATGAGCCAGAAAACATTTTTTTTTAAATATTTATTTATTGTGTACACAATATTCTGTCTGTGTGTATGTCTGCAGGCCAGAAGAGGACGCCAGACCTCATTATAGATGGTTGTGAGCCACCATGTGGTTGCCGGGAATTGAACTCAGGACCTTTGGAAGAGCAGGCAGTGCTCTTAACCACTGAGCCATCTCTCCAGCCCCGCCAGAAAACATTTAAGATGAGAGAGAAATAAAGGAACACAGTAATTGAAGCCAAAACAGGAAGTCAGAAGGTGAAAAGAATTCCACCAAATCCAAGAATTTCATCCATTACAAACATTTTAACAGTAACATAAATATAAGTGGCTTCAATTCTGGAGTAAAAGATGCAACCGGCAGGCTGAGAAAAGCAGAAAACAATAACCAATTGTTTATTGCAGCGGGAAACTCAACTAGCTGGCCGCGCATATGAAAATTGAGAGTGAAAGGATGGAAAACAGAATTTTAAACAAACAGACTGGAACACTCCACTACTACCTGACAAAGCAGATATCCAGCCAAAGTTAGGAAAAATAAAGATAAATACATGTTAATAATTGGAACCCTCCATGTCATACATTTAACAATACGAAAAGATAATTTCGTGTAACCTATCAGATCATAATGGAATTGGATTAAAAGTCAGCAACAAGAAAAATTACAGAAACATATAGCGAATGAACACTGTTTTATGCAAATATGGTTCAACATATGCAAGTTAATAAAAGAAATTCAGTACATGATATGATCAAGGCTAATAATGATATTAAAATCTCAATAGATGGAGAAAGTCTTTTAAAACTAAACTCATTCTTGATTACAGCCCTGAACAAACTAGGAAGAGAATGCTCACCCCTGCACACAATAAAGAACACTGCAATAATCCTAGGAACAGCAGTATACTGAGCAGGGAATAACTTAAAAAGCTCCCCTAATACAGGATAGAGTCAAGAGAGACCATCCCTCAATCAGGAAAGGAAGAAGTCAAATTAGTGGATGAAATACTTCTATATTTAAAAACTCAACAGGCTGGTAGAGCTCTTGTCTAGCATATGCACGGTTTTAGATTTGATCCTCTGAACCATGTCCCGAGAAAAGGGCTCTGAAATCCATGCAGGGTTCAGAAAGAATTCTCTGCAGGGAAACATGCTGGCTACACAAGATTGGTGATCTGAGTTCAATCAAAGAATACCATGAAAAGTAGAATATAGGGGCATGCCTTTGTAATCCCAACGCAGAGATCCCCTGGAAGCTGAAGTGCCAGCTACCCTCGAGTACCTGGCATGGAACAAAGTACAGGAGAGATACCTCAACAAGTTGGAAGAAAAGAACTGACTCTCAAAAGTTATTCTGTGATCTCCCCACACAATGAAACCCCTGCTAAGTTCACTCCTCACACACAGCCAGGCACTGAAAATACCCAGAGAAGCTGTGGGAAAGCATCTCTGGATTAAATAAACAGAATATATTATGGAGATATGTTTGCACACCTCTGAATATTCCCATAGTCACACAATTGAGCACCGTAAGTCGGTGAGGTGTGTGATGCTAATTATACTATAAAAAAGCCATTCCTGTCGCCCACACTCACTGCTGTCAGATGCAGGGGAAGAGGAGCCTCTCAGGCTGCTGCTCAGCTTGTCCTCAGCCTCTGCCTGCATCAGGAACTTCAGGGAAGGAAGGTTGAGCCTGGGCGGAGCCAGAAGAGAGGAGTGGACCTAGCGCCACCTGGTGGTAAATCATGATTCTCGTGGACTATGTTGTCCTGGCGCTTAAGATCTGGCAAAAACAAGTCAGCTGCTCTGAGCCCTAGCTCAAGCCTGCATCAGCTGGAAGTTGAGGATCCAGCCCTCAGGGAAGAGAAAAAAGGAAAGCAGTCTGTCTGTCTGCCTGTCTGTCTTTTTTCTTCCTTTTTAAAGAGATTGTCGGTGGGGACAATAAACAGGAGGTGAAAATATGCTTAACATAACAAGGGACAAACATGGGAATCAGCCAAGGGTATGACTTGTTAAATGCCCAGGTTGTTAATATAAATTGATTTATAGCTTCATTTAATATCTGAGGAGACCAACTGAGTAATAATTCACTGTTCACGGTTGTAAACCCTATTGCTGAGAGGCTGAGGCAGGAGGAGTATTTGGGGTTTTGGCACCAGGGCTAATTATTGAACTCTATACTAAAAGAACAAAAGGAGGGGAGAGGTAACTACGTGCAGGCTGTTAACCTGCAGACAGATGGTGCAGTGTGAAGCGCAGGACACTTCACGGACGAGAAAGTTAATGTTGAAAAGTAAGTCAGTTTCATACTCTAATAGTCCTTTTAACATTCTAGCTTGAATGGGGAGGGTCACGCGAGCCCACCCATTCAGCTGAGGAGCTGCAGACAGGTGAGGATTACCAGGAGTGGGAGAGTCGGTTTCTTCAGGAGTGTGATCTTCATTTTGATGACTATCCAGGGGATTATTTTACTCCCATATGAACATGAGCAGCCCTGACTGGACAATGTGGGTTATTAAAAAGGGGAGGGAAAGGAATCGGGAGGGATCAAGAGAGAGCAGGAGGGAGGGAGAGAGGAAATGAAAGGAAAAAAGAATAGGGAGTAGAAGTTGTTGGGAGGGGGCTTTGGGGAATTCTCTTGTAAGGGAGCAGTGGAGCGTGACTAAGATTAAAATGCATAATATGTATGCAGTTCTCAAAATTTTCAAAGCCTCTAAAGACTTAAACACGCAAATGTAAAAATTTCAACGTAGGACCAATATTTGAGAGAGAACGTTTATCTTCTCAGTCCTGGATTACCTCACTTGGCATAGTACTTTCCAGTTCCATCCATTTTTGTACAAATTTCACTTTCTTTTCACTCAATAAAATTCTATTGCATACGTGTACTGAAGTGACTAAGGCAAAGCCATCTTGTCCTGACTCCATTTTGTTCAGCTCAGACACTTCTCAGTCTTCTACCCACAATGTCTGCCTTGGCAACACATTTGGGATTCCCATGATCATGGTCCAGATGTATTAGCCAAAATAATTAGTGATATACAAACTTAAACTAAAATAAACAAAGAAGTATAACTCAAAATTAATTGTCATCTTGTGTCTGAAATATTTACATTCTGTCAAAACAAATGATGTAAGGATACTCTGCACCTCATCCAACATCAAAGAATTGTAGATTTTGTCTTTAAAATGCTGCACCTCTGACCTTCTGCACTAGGAGTCTTGAGGCATGAGCTCAGTCTTGGTCAATGGCCAAAACTAGAGGACTTTCTTTTTTTTTTTTTTTTTTTTTTTTTTTTTTCGAGACAGGGTTTCTCTGTGGTTTTGGAGCCTGTCCTGGAACAAGCTCTTGTAGACCAGGCTGGTCTCGAACTCACAGAGATCCGCCTGCCTCTGCCTCCCAAGTGCTGGGATTAAAGGCGTGCGCCACCACCGCCCGGCTTAAAACTAGAGGACTTTTATAAACCTAATTGTCTAAATTAGTGTGGTGGTCAGTATCTTTCTCGTGTGGATTTATTATAGTGCCACATTTCCATTATGTTCATCACCAGCATCTAACACTGACATCCAGGCTATTAGCATTTCCCCTACTGTGACTAGAGCAGCAGTGAACAGAGATGGGCAAGTATCTCTGTAGTAGGAGACAGAGTCCTTTGATACATGTGTGGGAGAAAACCCTCACCAGCTACACCCTTGACAGGGAAATAACAGTCAGAATACAGAAAAACTTGAAAACATCCAGAAAACAAATGACACAATACAAAAATAGGTTATGTAACTGAACAGAGAGTTCTAAACAGAAGAAACACAAAGAGAGGAAAGAAAGAAAGAAAGAAAGAAAGAAAGAAAGAAAGAAAGAAAGAAAGAAGAAAAAGACAAAGGATAATATTTTTTTAAAAAATACTCAAATTCTTACTTATTGGGGACTTGTAAATTAAACGATCAATTAAAATAGATACCATTGCGAGAACAAAAGACAACAAATGATGGTGGAGGTGGGGACAGTGGACCCCTTTTCACTGCTGGTGGAGGTGTAAACCGTTACCAGTGCTGTTGGAATCAGTATGGAAATTCCTGAGGGAACAAAAATAAAACCGCCATATAAGTGATTACATCCATATCCCAGATTCTATTCCATTTAATTACATACCTCGATCTGTGCCAGGTCCATGTGTTTACTTCCATGGCTCTGTTGTAGATCTTGAGGTGCATCCTGACAATGTCTCCAGAATTAGTTTTTCTTCCTCACAGGTGCTCTGAAGTCCCAAGGTCTTTTATGCTACAATGTAATAATTTTAGCATGTTTGCTTCATTTTCTGAAGAATAATGGAATTTTAATGGAGATTAAATTGATAAGTTTTTTTGCGAGTGTTTGTGTGCTTATTTGCTTGTAGAACAAAGATTTCCACAAGAATAATTTTTCTATTCTATGTGTCATGGAGGCCTTCCTTCTGGAATCTTCATCAATTCCTTTGTCGGGGTTTTAAAGTAGGATTATTCCAATGTATTTTACTGTTTTTGAGGCTGCTGTAGCTAATATTGTTTCTTTCTCAGTCTGTCTATCAATGGTTATATGAAGAAAGACGCTTAAAAGAAATCCCACACTAGCTCAGAATTGAGAATAATAGAGGGTTATTTGTTTAGGGGTAGACTCACAGATCACAATCCTCTGATGGAATGGAGAACAGCAACCAGCATCATGACATCATGTCAGCTAGGTGAAGTTGTTGTTGTGGAGCCCCATATTCTTCCTGGAAACTTCAAAGGTTACTGTAGAAAAATTCATTGTTCATTGTGGAAAACTTAAACATTATTTATATAGGCATACATAGACATATATATTCAATAAAAGATATAATAGAGACAAAAATAGGTATGAAGAAAAGTAAATTTTTTTTTCCTAAACTCAGTTTTCTTTCTGTCCCATATCATGGATCCTGACATGAGACAGAAACTCTAAATTTTTCTTTTAAGAACATGCGTGGATTTAGATAAGGACAGAGCCAGTGTCCAACTTCAAATCTAGCTTTGACTTTTAAGTGAACCGTGATTAATATTTTAGTTTATGTTTTTTAGATTCTTACCCTCAAATAACATGTCCTTATAAGTCATAATTCTCTTCACTTGGTGATCCTCTCTGGATAATTATATTTTCCTCTTTAGGCATCTAGATGTCCAGGGTCTCTTGACCTTTTGAAGATAAATATTTTTCTGCAAAGACAAGAACAAAGTCTATCCCAACCCTTAATAAGGCTTCCTTACCACCTGTATGGTTCTCACCATTTTGAATGATCTGTCATATCTCATTATCAAGAGATGCTCCTTTTCAAACTGAATCTTTATTAATTTTGATGGTATCCATAGTTTTTCTTCTCCTGTGGAAGCAAAAGCAAAACCCCTTCCCCAATGTAGTACATCTCCTGGCTTCCATTGCGAGGTCAACACATCCTTGAAATACACTGGCTGCTTTAATTCAGAAGACATTTCTATTATCCAATGTCTCACTGCTGCTGTTGTCCCTTTCTCATTAGTGTTAAAAAAATTCAAGGTTAATAAAGGATTATATAATCTATTTCTGGGGGTATTTTCCACCCCTTTCTGTTTGTTTAACATAGCCTTTATAGTTTGATTTGATCTTTCTATAACTGCCAGACTTGTAGGATTATGTGGTATACCTGTAATATGCTTGATATTATAATAAGCAAAAATGGTTTCATTTTCATAGAGACATATGCTGGACCATTATCTATCTTTATTTGTGTAGATATACCCATGATGATCATAACTTCTAATAAATGTGTGATTATTGAATCAGCCTTTTCTGAGCTTGAAGCAGTTGCCTGCTTAAAACTTGAATAAGTCAATGGTGTGGTATACATATTTTAATTTTCTAAGTTCTGCAAAGTGGAACACATCCATATGCCATATTTCATTCCTTTCAGTACCCCTAGGTTAGCCCCTGCAGGTAGCAGTGTTTGGTTATAGAAAGAGCAAGAAGGATTTCTCTTTATAATCTCCTAACTTGTTGCCATGTAATAGAAAACTCTTTCTTTAAACCTTTGCAAGTGACATGATGTTTTTATAAAATCCTGAGGCTTGCAACACACTTCCGATCAATTATTGATCAATTTCTGCATTACTGTGTGCAGAAATTGGCAGCTCCATATGTGACTGGATGTGTGTTATGTATATGGGAAAAAATTCATTTCTGATTACATCTTGAACTAGTATGAATAATGAAGTCAACTTCTGTATCATTTGGTATAAATTCAGCAATTTCAATATGCAAACAACTCTTTCTGCAGATTATGACTATATTAAGAGATTCTTTAAAAATGTTTAACACCATAAGAATAGCATATAAATCTTCCTTCTGGACAGAATTATAGGGGCTTTTGATGTGGGAATGATTCCTTATTAATAAAGAAACTGCCTAGGCTCTCATAGGACAGAGAATTGGGTAGGCGGAGTAGACAGAATAGGATTCTGAGAGAAAGAAGCTGAGTAGGAGTCGCCATGATGTTCCCATGCCAGAGAAACGCAGGCTAGAATCTCCCCGGTAAGCACACCTCGGGGTGCTACACACCTTATAAGAAATGAGCTAGTCCAGGTGCGAGAGCTAGCCAATAAGAGGCTACAGCTAACAGGCCAGGCAGTGTTTAAAAGAATACAGTTTCCGTGTAATTATTTCAGGGCATAAGTAAGCCATGTGGATGGCCGGGTGCAGGGGACGCAGCCCGGCCGCTACCAATTGCAACAGGTGGCGCCCAGACGTGATGGCTAAATCCACTTAAAAACCTGAGAGAGCTTAATTTTAAACAGAGAAAAAACGGAGTTTAACAGAGATTTTTGCTGTTTATTGGTGGCGTGCTAACTGAGATTTCCTAATTCAGCAACAGCAGCAGAAAAAAAGCTGCTTCATTTTAAAGCGCGGCTTCCTGGGGCTGTGCTGCCAGCTTGAACTCTGGTTTTAAAGCATTTCAAAGCTTTTATGGGACTGGATGTTTCTGTTCCGGCTTGGGATCGTTAGGAGAGTGCTCTGAGACCTTGCCGATGGCTCAGCGCTCCCCGCCTGCACCTGGGCAGAAGGCTTAGGCAGGCGGAAGAGCATGGCGGATACCTGTTTTCAGACTGCACAGTGCTCTGCATGTCAGATTTGGATGTAACTTGGATGAAAAGAGTTTCTTTGCTGCACGCTCAGTCTCAGAATTAAACTGCTGAGTGCGGCTCCAATTTGAACTTGCTGTGTGCCTGGAACTGTGCGCAACTCAGGCGCACCAGCTCCATGCTGAACTGTGCTGACCTCAGGCAGGAAGTACCGTAATTACTGTGATAAGAGCGCAGTTAAACAGTAGACTTGGCAAAACACAGGCAGTACCGTATTACCCCTACATGATGTAACTTAAGTTTTTAAGAAGTGCTCCTGGACATTAAAGAATTACAGATTCACAATAAAACAGATTCAGACAGACGAATAAATGGATCATAATGTTGGATAAATGTATGTAGGCTTGACAGAAAGAAAAAAATATAGAGAGAAAGAATAAAGTTAATGCCCTTAAAAAAGGGGGGGTAAAGTCTTTAAAGACACAGAGTACAGATAGTTATAGATTAAGAAAAACAAAGTAAAAATAAGCCATATAAAAATGGAAAATTCACAGAGCATCTGGATTATGTACATTGTGTTTTCTTTAAAATTTTTGACTGTGAAGGAGCTAAGTCCAGAGAGAAATTTCATTACATGGGCTGCCAAGTGGAACCAGAATGGATATCATGAGGGTATGACTTCAGAATTTGGGTGTAAGGATATGATGCTTTGGAAAGGGTCTTCTTTTGTTTTCACAGAGGATGAGACCCTGTGGATTTCTTCTATCCCAATTTGGTATGATAGACCACGCCCTCCTGAAAGGTTGCTGTGAACACCCTCAAAAAATTACTTCACTCAACTGCCAACTGAGATGACCCTGGCACACAGGTTACACCACAAAAGATCTAATTAACGACGCCACCGTTCAGCAGGAAGCAGTTTGGAGAGAAAAACTGCGCCGATGTTCCCAAAATATTGTTTATAAATGTTCTTTTACATTTAAAGGGGGATATGATATAGATATGATGGATTTTAAGGTCAATTTTGTTACATGTATATGTATTTCTGATCTTGATTAAGTATTGTGATTGTGCAGTTCATTTAAAAATGTAACATATAGGTTGTTAATGGATAATCATCAATAATGGTCAAGCTTGTAGTCATGTTAGTTAGATTTTTTAGAGGTGCATAGATATATTTCAGATAATGCATTCTTCATATCTTTCAAACACTGCAGAATATGGCATTTAAATGTTTTAATAACTTAGGGTTTTTCATGACAATGAGACACGTCTGTTCCTGGCAGCACCAATCTACTTTGAGAGGAAGATGGGCATCGAAGAGGATAGTTATGGAGTTTGATAGCCATTTGGGCAAGAAACTACTCTTGCCTGGACTGATGCATAAACTGGACACAAAGAACCCGCAGAGAGAGGACTGCTGAACTTGCCTAAAGGTGAGATGGTCTTTCAGGGTTCCTGATTCATGAGAGTCTGAGAGACATTCTGCAGGACACAACAGAAAGTGACTGAACTGTCTTTGAAATTTCCTGCTTCATGGAAATGTCTGCTGGATACTGTGGGCCTGAAGGCCAAAGATAGATGCCCCAATGGTACAAAAGAACTTTGGGTGACTGTCCAGGCAGCGAGATGTCTCTGTCATTTCTAGAGCATTTGATTTCTTGTTTACTTAGGTAGTATTATATCCTTCTGGAGTCTTTGATGGAGTTGAAGAATGGATAGTTATAGTTTTCCTTATTTATGATAAAAGATAAAGTAGATATAAATATTGTAACTATAATTCTTACTTGATAACTGTTTTGTGATATGTTATTTTACTATGTTTATATGAAAGCCTTTCTTTTCTGTTTAAACAGAAAAAGGGGAAATGATGTGGGAATGATTTCTTATTAATAAAGAAACTGCCTAGGCTCATTCGATAGGCCCACCCTTAGATGGGTGGAGTAAACAGAACAGGATTCTGGGAGAAGGAAGCTGAGTGAAGGAGTCACCATGATGTTCCCATGCCAGAGAGACGCAGGCTAGAATCTCCCCGGTAAGCACACCTCAGGGTGCTACACACCTTATAAGAAATGGGCTAGTCCAGGTGTGAGAGTTAGCCAAAAAGAGCTAGCCAAATATGGGCCAGGCAGTGTTTAAAAGAATACAGTTTCCATGTAATTATTTCGGGGCATAAGTAAGCCATGTGGACGGCCGGGTGCAGGGGACACAGCCCAGCCACCGCTCTTGCAACAGATGGTGCCCGACGTGATGGGCTAAATCCACTTAAAAACCTGAGAGAGCTTAATTTTAAACAGAGAAAAAACGGAGTTTAACACAGATTTTTGTTGTTTGTTGGTGGCGTGCTGTAGAGAGACTTAAATGCTGCATCATTTTAAAGCGCGCTCCCCGCCTGCACCTGGGCAGACTGCGAAATCTGGCTTGAGCAGGCAGAAGAGTATGGCGGATTCCTGCCACCATACAGAGACTGCACAGTGCTCTGCGTGTCAGATTTGGATGTAACTTGGATTAAAAGAGTTTCTGTGCCACATGCTCAGTCTCAAATTAAACTGCTGACTGTGGCTCCAATGTGGACTTGCTGTGTGCCTGGAACTAAATAGATCTGAGGCAAGAGTGACTGCTCCATACTGAACTCTGCTGGTCGGCAGAAACTACCATAATTACTGTGATAACAGCACAGTTAAACTTTAGGCTTAGCAGAACACAGGCATTACCGTATTACCCCTACATGATGTAACTTAACTTTTTAAGGACTGCTTCTGGACATTAAAAAATTAAAGATTCACAATAAAACAGATTCAGACAGACCAATAAATGGATCATAATGTTGGATGAATGTACGTAGGATTGAGAGAGAGAAGAAAAAGAATATAGAGAATAAAGTTAATGGTTAAAAAAAGGTAAAGTCTTTAAGGAGACAGAGTACAGATAGTTATAGACTAAGAGAAATAAAGAGAAAAACTGTGCCCATGTTCCCAAATATTGTTTATAAATGTTCTTTTACATTTAAAGGGGGATATGATATAGATATGAATAATTTGCATTGGTATGGATTTTAAGGTCAATTTATTTTAAGGTCAATTTTGTTACATGTATATGTATTTCTGATCTTGATTAAGGTATTGTGATTGTGTAGTTCATTTAAAAATGTAATGTATAATTAGGAAATATAAGTTGCTAATGGATAATCATCAATAATGGTCAAGCTTGTAGTCATGTTAGTTAGATTTTTTAGATGTGCATAGATATATTTCAAATATACATTCTTCATATCTTTCAAACACTGCAGAATATGGCATTTAAATGTTTTAATAACTTAGGGTTTTTCATGACAATGAGACACGTCTGCTCCTGGCAGCACCCATCTACTTCGAGAGGAAGATGGGCATCGAAGAGGATCGTTATGGAGTTTGATAGCCATTTGGGCAAGAAACTACTCTTGCCTGGACTGATGCATAAACTGGACACAAAGAACCCGCAGAGAGAGGACTGCTGAACTTGCCTAAAGGTGAGATGGTCTTTCGGGCTTCCTGACTCATGAAAGAGTCTGCGAGACATTCTGCAGGACACAACAGAAAGTGACTGAACTGTCTTTGAAATTTCCTGCTTCATGGAAATGTCTGCTGGATACTGTGGGCCTGAAGGCCGAAGATAGATGCCCCAATGGTACAAAAGAACTTTGGGTGACTGTCCAGGCAGCGAGATGTCTCTGTCATTTCTAGAGCATTTGATTTCTTGTTTACTTAGGTAGTATTATATCCTTCTGGAGTCTTTGATGGAGTTGAAGAATGGATAGTTATAGTTTTCCTTAGTTATGATAAAAGATAAAGTAGATATAAATATTGTAACTGTAATATTTGATAACTGTTTTGCTATATGTAATTTTACTATGTTAAAATGAAAGCCTTTCTTTTTTGTTTAAACAGAAAAAGGGGAAATGATATGGGAATGATTTCTTATTAATAAAGAAACTGCCTTGGCTCTCATAGGACAGAGAATTGGATAGGCGGAGTAGACAGAATAGGATTCTGGGAGAAAGAAGCTGAGTAGGAGTCGCCATGATGCTCCCATGCCAGAGAGATGCAGGCTAGAATCTCCCCGGTAAGCACACCTCGGGGTGCTACACACCTTATAAGAAATGGGCTAGTCCAGGTGCGAGAGCTAGCCAATAAGAGGCTACAGCTAACAGGCCAGGCAGTGTTTAAAAGAATACAGTTTTCGTGTAATTATTTCGGGGCATAAGTAAGCCATGTGGATGGCCGGGTGCAGGGGACACAGCCCGGCCGCTACCAATTACAACAGGCTTTGTTCCACCATACTTAATTCTTCTGGTTTATAACCTGACTTCCCTGATTTATTTGCATCAGTATAAAATGTATGGGTTCCAGTTACTGGAGCATCACATACAATTCAGGGAAGAATCCAAGGCTTTTTGGATAATTGCTATTATTTTCTCCCCCAAAACTATCACAAGCTCTTTGCCATGGTTCATTGTCTTCCCATAACCTTTTTATTTCATCAGTAGTAAGAGGCAATATAATCTCTGCTGGGTCTATTTCTGCTAATAGACAAAGTCTAAATTTACCTTTTATAATTAATTCAGAGACTTTTTCCACATAAGTTTTGAAGTTTTTACTTGGTTTATATCTTTAAAGATCCATTCTAAAATAATATTGTTCCTCTGCTTTAAAATTACTGTAGGAGACATTCTGAAAGGCAATATGACTAAAATACAATTAAGATTTGGTATAGTATCTCTCTTGGGTATATTCCCAAGAGAGATGCTCTAACTTACTACAAAAGTATTTGTTCAACTGTGTTCATAGAAGCATTACTTGTAATAGCCAGAACCTGGAAACAATGTAGATGCCCCTCAATAAAAGAATGGATAAAGAAAGTGTGGAATATGTACATATAGAGTATTACTCAGCAGTAAAAAAAAATGACATCTTGAATTTTGCATGAAAATGAATGGAAATAGAAAACACTATTCTGAGTAAGGTAACCCAGACCCAAAAAGATGAATATGGTATGTACTCACTCATAAGTGGATTCTAGCCATAAATAAAGGACATTGAACCTATAATCCATGATTCTAGAGAAGCTAAATAATAAGGTAAACCCAAAGAAAGACATATAGTTATCCTCCTGGATATTGGAAGGAGACAAAATTGCTAGGCAAAAATTGGAAAACTGGGGAGTGGAGGTGGGGTGAGGATAAGGGGAGATGGGGTGAAAAAAGTGAGAAGGGGAATGGAGAGAGCTTGGGGGAATGGGACAGTTGAGATGGAGGAAGGGTGAATATGGAAGCAGGGAAGTATATATCTTAATTAAAGGAGCCATTTTAGGGTTGGTAAGAGACTTGACTCTAGAGGTGTACCCAGGTGTCCATGGAGATGTCCCCAGCTAGATCCTTGGGCCGCTGAGGAGAGGGAGCCTGTAATGGCCCTATCCTATAGCCATACTGATGAATATCTTGCATATCACCATAGAACCTTTATCTGGCGATGGATGAAGCTAGAGACAGAGACCCACATTGGAGCACTGGACTGAGCTCTGAAGGTCCAAATGAGGAGAAGAAGGAGGGAGGACATGAACAAGGAAGTCAGGACCATGAGGGGTGCACCCACCCACTGAGACGGTGGGGCTGATCTAATGGGAGCTCAGCAAAGCAAGCTGGAATGGGACTGACGGAACATGTGATCAAACCAGACATTCTGAACATATCAGATGAGGAGGGCTGACTGAGAAGCCAAGGACAAAGGCACTGGATTTTGACCCTACTGCATTTACTGGCTTTATGGGAGCCTAGTCTTTGTGGGATGCTCACCTTCCTATACCTGGATGGAGGGGAGAAGACCTTGGATTTCCCACAGGGCAGGGAATCCTGACTGCTCTGGACTGGAGAAGGAGGGGGAGGGGAATGGGGGAGGAGGAGGAAAATGGGAGGAGGGGAGGAAGTGGAAATTTTTAAGTAAAAATAAATAAATAAATAAATAAATAAATAAATAAGAAAAAGAGATTTGGATTCACTCTATCTGCTTGTGCCTCCTGTAATTTCTCCTCAATAATTGTCAATTTCTTTTCTGCTTCAGCTGTTAATTCTCTGGGACTATTCAAATCTTTATCACCATCTAAGGTTTTGTTTAAATGAATTATTGGATCAGGTGATATCCCAACAGCTGGTCGTAGACTGGAAATGTCTCCTAACAATCTTTGAAAGTCATTAAGAGTCTACAACCAGTCTCTCCTAATTTGTGACTTTTGTATCCTAATTTTCTGCAAACCCATATTGTAATCTAGGTAACTGACAGAATCTCCTCTTTGTATTTTTTCAGGAGCAATTTGTAATCCCCATTTTGGCAAAACTTTCTTTACTTCTTCAAACATTCTTTCTAAAGTATCTATGTTTGAACCAGATAACAAAATGACATCCATGAAATAGTAAATTACAGACTTAGGAAATTGCTTACGTATTATTTCCAATGGCTGACTTACAAAGTATTGGCACAGAGTGGTGCTATTGAGCATTCCTTGTAAGAGTATAGTCCATTGATATCTCCTAGTAGGCTGAGAAATATTATAAGTAGGCATCTGAAGGCAAATTTTTCTCTATCCTTTTCTTGTAAAGGTATAGTGAAGAAACAATCTTTCAAATCAATAACTATAAGAGGCCATCCTTTTGGTAATAGACAAGGCAGAGGAATTCCAGGTTGTAGAGGGCCCATAGGTTGAATTACCTTATTGACAGCTCTTAGATCTGTCACCATTCTCCATTTACCAGACTTATTTTTAACAACAAATACAGGAGGATTCCAAGAGCTGGTTGATTCTCCAATATTTTTCAGTACCTAGTTTCTCTTGTACCAGCTGTTCTAATGCCTGCAGCTTTTCTATGGCTAGAGGCTATTGCTTAACCCATATTGGTTTCTCAGTTAACCATTTTAAAGGTAGGGCTGTTGGTATGTTTTAAAGTTTTCTAGTTGCTTTATGTTCTTGTACAGCCTTAATGGCTGGTAAACCTTGTGTCTAATACCTTATATTATCCTTCCCAGAATTATGAGTTCCTGGGACTGAAGGAATGCTCATCTGGGTATTCCATTGCTATAGCAGGGCATGACCCCATAAATTTACTGCAATATTAGGAACATATTGTCTCTTCTTCCCTCTCTGACCTTATGACCCTATGTAGGCAACCCATCTCGTGTTTTTTTTTAAACTTGATATGGTTCCAATTCTAGTAATTGAACATCTGCCTCTTGAAGAGGCCAATCTGGATGTCAGGATGTCAAGATTCTGGAGTAATGATACTCACATCTACACCTGTGTCTATCAAACCAACAATTATTATAATTCCATTTGTATGCACTCTTAGCTTTGGTCTTTCTTTGATCATTTACAGAAGTCTGTCAGAATATGCATTTCCTATTGGAATTTTTAATTTATCCTCCATGTTTATGCAATCATCTATAACAGTATGGTCTTTTACAGAAGGCTGTGGATTTTTTTCATTTTTCTGCTGAGACATATCCTCCACAGTTACTGGGAATGACTGGGCCATTTTTGGCTTGGGGGCCTGCAAGAGCCCCCACAGGAAGTTTCCTGATGGTATTGGGTTGCCTTGTCTATCTTCATTTAATCTGCATTCATTGGTCCAATATTAGCTTTTGCCACACCTTCTGCATCTACCTGAAGGCTGAGTCCTCCTATTCTTGCCATTCCCAGAGGAGCTATTATTCCTAAGAATTCCTTATCTGCAATACCTTCTCAGCTGTTCTATTCTAAGACAATTAAAACATTTGGCATTTTGATGCCTCCTTATTCCTTTGGAAATTGCTTCTCCTAACCAAGATTTAGTATTATAGTCAAATGTCTCATTGTTCATTATATGCAGGATTCATTCATCCGTAGGTGCAGATCTAATCTTTAAAGTCCCAAGTATATTTTTGCATTCTAAATTGGCATTTTCTAAAGACAAAGATTCAATAAGTACTTGTCTAGCATCTGGATCTGTTATTCCTATTTGTACTGCCTAAGTTAATCTTTGTAAGACGTCACTAAAGGGTTCTCTATCACCCTGTTTAACCCTGGTATATGATTCAATTAGTTTTCATAGTTCTTGAATTTTGTCTCAAGCTTTTAAGGCAGCTTTGTGGCTTAGAGAAATTTGTTCATCATAAAGAGCTTGAACCTGTGGGTCAGCATAAGTGCCCTCACCAAGAATTTGATCTTGGGAGGTCTCAAGTCTTTTTGCTTTTCCCTGCTGTTCTAAAATTTTAGCCTCTTCCTTGAAATAACATGTAAACATCAACTGGACCCATCATCCAGGCCTGCTGAAACTAACAGAAGCCAGTCATGTGGTGTTGCCTTAATGCTAGAAACCCCTTATCTCCCTAACAAATGCAGTATGCAAGCCATAAATTATGACAGCTTGCTTAATTTCTTTTGGATCACTCATTCCTATAGGTATCCATCTACCTTCTTTGGATCCTTTTGGGCTTTTAGAACTTGATGCTTTGTCAGAGCAGATTATAGGGTAGGAAGCTCAAACTCTGGGCAAGTCATCTCTGACAGCTACTGGTGATGTTAAGTGCTGTCCTTGTGTCTTCTTTCCCTGCTTATCAGCTCCAATAATTTCCCCAATCATTTCAAATCTTTTTGCTACTGTCTTTTGTAAAGCCTGAATCTCATGACCTATATATATTTCTAGTGATTTCATTGAGGCACCTAGCCTCTGGTCCTCACTCTGTACATGTGATTCCAAGGGCTGAAGTTTCTCCTTTAAAGATAACACCTTATTCTTGGACATTATTTGGATATCATGCAGATTGCCAACCTGGAGAGATACTCTGTCTGCTAACCTACCATAACTTTTCAACAAATTTTGATTGTCAAATTCAACAGTATGAATTTTTTAGATTATTTCTCAGTACCCTTAGACATGCATTCAATTTTATCTGTCAAATTAATGTTACCCTTTTCAATAGTATTAATTTTTCAGATAACTTTTGATTTTTCAATGGTATTAATTCTGTAAACTAGCTGTTCATTATTAGTCTCTAAAGACTGTATCATTTCTAAAAGTGCCAATTCTTTCTTAAGAATAAAATATGAAGAAAAAAACTGAGTCCCAATATCCAATAAGTGGAAGTATCACCATAACCATTTAAGTCTTGCAGAATACAATCCATAGTATTAGCAAAAAAGTTACTAAAAGTTTCAATGTTATTATAGTCTGCCATATTGTTTTATTAATTATCTGTTATGAGATCCTGTAAATTGTTTTAGGTGTAATAATGTTTACTGTCCAGCAGGTGTCATGGTTGCAGAGTCGTGACTAGCAGCCATGCTACTGTGGGCACACAAACGGTCCTGAGCTGCTTTAACTTTCCGCCTTTGGTACTGGTTAAATACTGAGAAATATGCTTTGTTTGGCAAATTAAAAGCAATTAAATCAATTCCATATACGATGCAAGAAGCCCAGAACTCATGAGCAAGGAACAAAACACCACGCAGCAAGGAATATGGCAGTGGAGGCGAGGGCAGGTGTGCTTGTGCTTGGCAAATTTCCAAGTTGCTGCAAACAGCACTGCCAAATCCCAAATCCTCCTGCCTAAACTTCTAGGTTATAGGGCTTACAATTGTGAATGGTGAATTATTTTTCAATTGATTTCTTCAGAAACAAAATGAAGCTATAAATCAATTTATATTAACAACGTGGGCATTTAAGAAGCCATACCCTTGGCTGTCCTGACCCCCGTGTTTGTCCCTTGCTGTGTTAACCATATATTCTCCTGTTTGTTACTCCCACCACAATCTATTAAAAAAAGAAATAAAAAAATACATACATACAGACAGACAGATGCCTTTGCTTCCCTTTTTTCTCTTTTTGGGGCCTGGATCCCCAACATCCAGTTGATATGGTTGTGACTTAAGGCTCAGTGCAGACTGGAGGCTTCAGGACAACATAGAACACGAGAATCTCGATTTACCACCAGGTGGCGCTAGCTCCGCTCCTCTCTTCTGGCTCCGCCCAGGCTCACTTTTTTTCCCTGAAGTTCCTGATTCAGGCAGAGGCTGAGGACAAGCTGAGCAGAAGCCTGAGAGGCTCCTCTTCCCCTGCATCTGACAGCAGTGAGTGTGGGCGACAGGAATGGCTTTCTTATAGTATAATTAGCATCACACACCTCACCGACTTACAGTGCACAGTTGTGTAGCTATGGGAATATTAAGAGGTGTGCAAGCATATTCCATAATCTACTTTGCTTATTTAATCCAGATATGCTTTCCCACAGCTTTTCTCAGTATTTTTAACATGTGTGTGTGGGCAAGGGGGTTAAGGGCACCAGGAGGAGGGAAGAGAACTAGGGGAATGTTCAATGTGTGTGGAGATCATAGGATAAAATTTGAAAATCAGTTCTTTTCTTCCAAGTAGTTGAGGTATCTCTCCTGCACTTTATTCCTTGCCGGGTACTCCACGGTAGCTGGTTCTTCAGCTTCCAAGTGACCTTCTGTGCTCGGATTATAAAGGTATTGTTCTTTTGATGGTGGTCTTTGACTCTACTCAGATCACCAATCTTGTGTTTCCAGCACGTTTACCTGCATAGACATCTTGCTGGACCGGGGGTGATTTTCAGAGCCCTTTTCATGGTATGTGGTTCAGAGCATCAAATCCAGAACCTTGCATATGCTAGGCAAGTGCTCTTCCAGCCACTGGAATTTTCAATATATAAGCATTTCATCCACAAATAGGGTAATTTGACTTCTTCCTTACCTGTTTGTAACACTCTTTTTCTTCTCTCATTTTATTTCTCTGAAGATCCAAGCTCTGTATTAAATAATAGTTGAGAAATGGTCACTCGGGTCTATCCTGCATTTAGAGAAACTGATTCAAGTTATTCCCTATGCAGTATATTGCTGTTGGTAGTGTTATCACAGTGCCCTTTCTTGTGTGTAGGTATAAATTTTCTCTTTCTGTTTGTTCAGGGCTGTAATCAAGAATGAGTTTAGTTTTTTTTTAAGAACTTCCCCCATCTACTGAGATTAGAATATTAGTCTTATCCTTGATCATGTTATGTGTTGAACTTCTTTTACTAATTTGCATATGCTGGACCATGCTTGCGAAAAACATAGTGTTCGTTCATCATGTGTTTCTGTGCTTCATGTGTTGCTGTTGACTTTTTCTACAATTCCATTATAATCTGATAGGATATAAGAAATTACCTTTTTGATTTTTTAAAAGTTTGTGATAGAGTGCTCCAATTATTAACATGTAGTTATCTTTATTTTTCCTAACTTTGGCTGGATATCTGCTTTGTCAGGTAGGAGTGGAGCTTTCCAGTCTGTTTGCTTAAAATGCTATTTTCCATCCTTCCACTTTCAGACTTCATATGCGTGGCCAGCTAGTTGAGTTTCCTTCTTCAATTTGTTATTGTTTTCTGCTTTTCAATTCAGCCTGCCAGTTGCATCTTTTACTTCAGAATTGAGACTATATTTAGGTTACTGTTAAAATGTTTGTACTAGCCGGGTGGTGGTGGTGCATGCCTTTAATCCCAGCACTTGGGAGGCAGAGGCAGGTGGATCTCCATGAGTTCGAGGCCAGTCTGGCCTACAGAGTGGGCTCCAGGACAGGCTTCAAAGCTACAGAGAAACCCTGTCTCAAAAAAAAAAGTAATTAAATAAATAAAAATGTTTGTATTGAATGAAATCCTGGTGGGCTTCTCTTCACCTTCTCATTTTCTGATTTGGCTTCAATTGCTATGTGATATTTTCTTTCTTTCTCATTTTAGATGTTTGCTGGCTCACTGGCACTTTGCTTTCGATTGTTGTGATAAAACATCATGATAAAAAGCTACTGGGGGAGCAAAAGGTTTATTTGGCTTACACTTCCACATCACAACCAACCACTGAAAGAAGCCAAGGCAGGAAATCAGGCAAAAACTGAATCAGAAACCATGGAGAAATAATGGCTTACTAGTTGCTTCTGACATGCCTTACGCAGCCTTTTTTCTTAACCACCCAGGACCCCAAAGTGGACTGGGCCTTCCCACATCAATCGTCAATCAAGAAAATGCCTCACAGCCTTGCCAATTAATGGAGGCAATTCCTTACCTGAGGATTCTTCACAGATGACTCCAGCGTGTGTCAAGCTGACAAAAGCTAACCAGCAAACTTCCTGAGTTACTTCTGTTGATTCCTTAGAACTTTCTCCTGTAGTGATCATAGCTTTCTGTCTTCTTCCTTTGTGTTTTCATTTTCCTATGAGTGTCTTCTTCACTGCTGCCTCAGTGGTCATGCATTGCTTTAGCTGTGTTCATCTTGAATAACTTTATAAAGGACAAATTTGCATGTAGTCACATTCTGTCCATTGTTTTCTTTAAGGACTCAAAGTACATAGTTGCATACTCTGGCCTTTAGCCTTTCTGTCAAGGAATGTGCTGTTTTTCTGATTTGTTTTCCAGTCAGGTCCATGTTAATAACTTGGCTGGTCTCTGTAATCATTTCCAGCATTCTTTTCTTGTTCTGTACTCTGAATTTTACCAACAGTGTGATATGACAAGATTATTTTCCGGTCCAATCTATGTGGTAGTCTAAATCACCTCTTTGCCTGGATGTCCTAATTTCTTCATAGATATAGGGAATTTTATGATATTGCTTGAATGAATAGGTTTTCTATGACTTTAGCCTGTATTTCAGCATTCTATTCAAGTAAAAATATTACTGTATGGTCTTTCTGTCATATCCTGGTGATGGGGGAGAGTCTTCTGTTTTGTGTTAATTTTATTGGTTAAATAAAGAGACTGTCTTGGCCCTTTAATAGGACATAAAATTAGGTAGGCAGAAACAGAACAGAATGCTGGGAGAAAGAAGCAGAGTGAGGAGTCACCATGATTCTCCTACTAGACGCAGACGCAGGTTAAGATCTTCCCTGGTAAGACACCTAGTGGAGTTACAGGGATATTAGAAATGGGTTAGATCAATATGTAAGAGTTAGCCAATAAGAGGCTGGAACTAATGGGCCAGGCAGTGTTTAAAAGAATACAGTTTCCATGTAATTATTTCGGGGCATAAGCTAGCCATGCGGGTGGCTGCGTGCCAGGGACGCAGCCCCGCTGCCATATTACAACATCCTGGAATCATCATAATTTTTTTAATTTCTCTCAAATAAAGAGTAATGCAATAAATCTTTAACCTTGTATTTGAAGTACTGGTAATTTTATCTTTCAGTTAAGTTAGTCTGTTGGTGGTGGTTTCTCCTTAATTCTTAAAAGATTATCTGCAAAATTTCCCAATATTTACATTTTTAAACATTATCTGTCTATTGCACATGTCCTATATTGTTTTGCTTATTTCCTTGTCCATGTTCTTGAAGTAAAAATCCTTTTTAACTAAACCTCCTGAATAATTTCTTCAGCAATCTATCCAATTAAATACCTTTGGATTCAGTTGCTGACAAGTTATGATCTTATTAGAAAGTTTTGTTTCCTACATTCTTGTGTTTTGTTGTTGTGGTTTGTGCACCTGTGGGAGAGAATATAGTTTGCACACTGGTGTGAGGATTTGTACAGTAAGCTTCTTTCTACAGAGGGCACTGGTCAGAGTGCAGAATAAACCACAGTAACAACACCAGAGCCAATTCCCCACATTAATATTAATGGGAATAATGAAATAATGGACAGGAGGTGGTGGCGTACACCTTTAGTTCCAGCATTTGGGAGGCAGAGGCAGGTGCATCTCTGAGTTCATAATATGCTTTGGAAGTAAGACAAATCTTCCCCCTCTTCTTTCCCCTTCTTCCTTTATGAATTGTGAAGAACATTTATACTGCACTCATTAGGGCTCATTTGTTTCTTAGGAGTTTGGGGTCTAAGAGGAGTCTATGTCCTCAGCTATGTCTGCTTCTCATTGGGTCCTTAGGTAATCACAGCCATGTGAACTGTTAATCAGGAAGGAATCTGCCTATGAGTGCACAGTTTAAAATAATCCTGAAGTGTGCTGTGTTTTATGATACTGTTGTTTGTGTGGACCATCAACTTACTCTTGCTGTTCTTCTACAGGAAGGAAGAACCTCTCAGGATGTCTTCCAATATTGACCCTGTTGCAATTCCAATGATAGAAAGACATCCCAGTGACCTTCCTGGAATGGACACCAGTGACCTGAACACATTGACAGGAGAAGCTGTGCTAAGTTTTCATAACATCAGCTATCAAGAAACAGTTCAGAGTGGCTTTGCATTTCGTAAAACAACACGTGTGATAGAAAGACTATCAAATGTGAAGTATGTACATGAACTAAATAAACCAGTGTATTGAACAACTCTTTCAACAAACACAGATTCAGATTTCCTCTATTATCAATAATTTTTGTATGTATGTGTGTACATTTATGTGAATGTATGTGTCAGTGTGTGTACATATATCTGTGTATGTGAATATATCTGTTCATGTGTGTATAATTGTATTATGTGTGTATGTGTATATATCTGTTTATGTGTGTGTATAAATGTGTTGTGTATGTATGTGTATATATCTGTTTATGTGTGTGTATGAGTGTACGTGCATGTGTCTACATCTATTTGTGTGTGTATAAGCATATGTGTGTGTATTCACATTTACAGATGTGTGACATGCCTGTGGCACAAGGCTGTCAGAGGACAACATTGATCACTGATCTTCACCTTTTACCGTGTTGCAGACAGAGTTCCTCATTGCTCACTGCAGTGTATGTCAGGCTAGCAGACTGCAAGTGTCCTGGGATTCTCCTGCCTCTGTCTTTCATCTCTTCATAGAGCATGGAGTTACAGGTGCCCACCACTGCACCTAACTTTATGTGAATTCTGGAGGCTTAACTGAGGTCCTCACCCTTGCACAGCAAGCACTTCACCAATGAACCCTCCCCAGCCTCACCTTGTTATACAGACAGATGGATCCATGATCGTAGACAGATAGATCCACGATCACAGTGAAATTCATGCAATGGAGACTGAAGAACAACACAATGGATGAATGGTGCAAAAGCTGGTTCTTTAAAAACACAAACAAACTTGACAAACCCTTAGACAAAATACAAAAAAACAACAAAGAAATTATTTAAATTCAATAAAATTCGGGATGAAAAACATATCAAAAATGAACTGTTAACATCAAAGGATAAGGGATACTGAAAATTTATTTCCCAGAAATTTGAAAATATTAAGGAACTGTGTACACATTTATACATACATGCCCTCCCAAAACTGAACTGAAAGTTAATAACAGGCTGACTGGGTCAGTTACCAGTGATGAGATGGAAGTAATGAGGATGTCCCAACAGCAGAAAGTCCGGGTCCTCAAATATTTGCTTAAAATTTATTAAAAGCTAAAATGAACATATTTACAACCAATTCTGAGGACAGAGCACACATGCCAAGATGTCCCCACGCAGTCTGCGTAGACTCTTTCTCCCGACCCCATCCATCACCTTTGTTATTGGGCACTGGTCGTTTCTGCTCCTCAGCCTACAACTTCCATCATTTTCTTACTAAGAGGGAAATGGGCAGGGCAAAGGATATTCTGAATATGACACTGTCTGAACATTATATCAGAAATGGGAACATAGTTATGCTTTCTATAAGAATATGCCTTTTCCAATCTGGGTATTCACTACCCTGAATCAACCAATCAATTTTTGGGCATAATTTGTGTTTATGTTGTACTTATTCAGTAGTAAATAATGACCTTTACTTGAGGAATGTCTCCCAATCCTAAACTGATCATATTCTAATCTCTTTATCAGGGAAGAAAATCATCATTTTTTGGTGTGTATTTAGCTTTTCTATTTTGATTAAAATGGTGTTTTTGTTTTGTTTTGGCTTGGTTTGATTGTTAAATTTGGCAACGCTCTCCTGTCCTCTGAGTGCTTCTTTCTAGTCTTTAGATTTCTACTTGAGATATGTTGATTTGGGTTTGATTCTATTTTAATAATAGCAACGCTGTTATTAATATCCCATGTATCATAGATTTCTTGTAATGAGGTCTACGAAGCAGCAAGCAGGGTTATATAAAGACATTGCTCATCAAACATTAGCAAGAAGCTGTTATATATTTAGCACATAAAGGCCATGTGTGTAATAGAGTCCTCCTGAAAGCCTGCTATTTGCTTCAAGGACACAGAACTTAGATGCACCATGTTTCAAAAAATACAAATTCTCAAGTAATAAATAATTTTTTTTTTTTTGGTTTTTCGAGACAGGGTTTCTCTGTGGCTTTGGAGCCTGTCCTGGAACTAGCTCTGTAGACCAGGCTGGTCTCGAACTCACAGAGATTCGCCTGCCTCTGCCTCCCGAGTGCTGGGATTAAAGGCGTGTGCCACCACCACCTGGCCTAAAAATGGTTTTTGTGATACCTGAGGCATTTTATGACAAATCACCACTAGAATTCCAAATCATTTAAAATAATAGACCTCTATTAATATTTGATTTTTTCTTAGGAGTTTGTGTTTATTTTCTGTGTACAATTTCATCCAACTTCAATATCATATTCAGTGTAGATCCTAAATGAATATAACTTCTTTTAAACAGGGAAATCAACCAGTGTGATTTTGTGTTTACAGTGGGATCATGAAACCTGGCCTCAATGCCATCGTGGGACCTCATGATGGAAGCAGATCTTTGTGAGTATAACGGACAACAAATGCAAAGTCTTTGCATCCATTTTCTATTCGTACAAATCACTTTTACGGGACTTATTTAAGTTATGTGAGTATATCTACCCTGGTTCTGTGTGTGTGGATAACATGCAAGAGGATGCGTTCTAATTTTATGCCAAGAGCAGGAAGTCTTACTAAGTCAGTTTACTGCTAGGAAATGATAGAGTGATTGGCATATAGTGTTCGATAATATTATTATTTAATGTAGGAAAAATAGTTTAACATTAGGAAGGTGAAGCATAAGTTGTCTGTGGGCAAGAAAACATCACCAGAAATAATTCTCAAACTACAGCAGCACATTACCAGTTTGAGTTCCAAAGGACATACAGATTGTGTCTTGCATTCATAATTCTGGGCTGTGTTAGAGCACATACTGAACAGAAAGGAATGTGTGTGTGTGTGTGTGTGTGTGTGTGTGCTTGAGAGAGAGAGAGAGAGAGAGAGAGAGAGAGAGAGAGAGAGAGAGAGAGAGAGAGAGAGAGAGACTTCAGTTAAACTTACATAGCATTTTTATTCTAAGTATCTAAAAGCTGACAGCTCTTACTGAAGGGAGGAAGTAAACCACACAACATGTGTAACCCTTGTAGGTTATTAGATGTCTTAGCTGCAAGGAAAGATCCATGTGGATTATCAGGAGATATTTTGATCAATGGAAAACCTCGACCTGCTAATTTCACATGTACTTCTGGTTATGTGCCACAAGTAAGTGCTGGTGGGTTTGTAATTTTAGATTTATCCTGCTTCTGTATGGGCAGATGCTCAGTTTATAGATATGTGTGTTTCCAGTTAATTATACAACACATTTATAGGCCATACTTTCTCTACACTGACTTTTCACAATGACTCATTATCCTGAGGTTGGCAATGTTAAACAGGAAGATGGAAAGGGATTGGAATATGACATCAGCAGCACAACATTCATAATTTTAGCTATAATTTAATCCTACAGAAGACTACAGTTGTCTAATTTTGTCTTTTCTTCATCTCTCTCCTCTACTTAGAAGATGCCCTATAAAAATAATTTCTGATAACAGTAACCAAAATCCCTGTGCTCTACTTGGAAGGCAAATGGGAAGGGGGTGAAAATGACTGCATCAGGCTTCCATTGAAATCAGTAACATTTGAAAGAATATTTTTAAGTATAGCACTATAGTGGATGTGCTTTATGTTAGGTTACAAATATTAGAGTGATGGTCTTACTATTTGTAATTAAATTTAAAATTCCACCTAACCTTAAGAATGACGTGGTGATGCGCACAGTGACTGTGAGAGACAACATAGAGTTCTCAGCAGCTCTTCGATTGCCAAAGACTATGACAAGAGATGAAAAAAGAAGGCGGATTAATGAGGTCCTTGAACTTCTGCATCTGGATAAAGTGTCAAATATCAAGGTAATGTGAAGAAAAATCTTGAAAGATTCAGAGCTGAGAGAAAAAGACAGTGAGAGAGAGAGAGAGAGAGAGAGAGAGAGAGAGAGAGAGAGAGAGAGAGAGAGAGAGAGAGAGAGATCCCCGTGTGGATAGTTAAGAGTAAGTGACATGATACATGATGTAAAGTGGAATGTACGCTGAAAAGCCTTCTTTTTTCAATTGTTTTTATTGAGTTCTACATTTTTCTCCACTCCCCTTTCTCCTCTCCCCTCTCCTTCAACCCTCCCCCAAGGTCCACATGCTCCCAATTTACTCAGGAGATCTTGTCTTTTTCTACTTCCCATGTAGATTAGATCCATGCATGTCTATCCTAGTGTCCTCATTGTTGTCTAGGATCTCTGGGATTGTGGTTTGTAGGCTGGTTTTCTTTGTTTCATGTTTAAAAACCACCTATGAGTGAGTACATGTGATAATTGTCCTTCTGTGTCTGGGTTACCTCACTCAAAATAATGTTTTCTAGCTCCATCCATTTGTCTGCAAAATTCAAGATGTCGTTATTTTTTCTGCTGTGTAGTACTCCATTGTGTAAATGTACCACATTTTCCTTAGTCATTCTTTGGTCGAGTGGCATTTAGGTTGTTTCCAGGTTCTGGCTATGACAAACAATGCTGCAATGAACATAGTTGAGTATATATGTCCTTGTGGCATGATTGAGCATCCTTTGTGTATATACCCAAAAGGGATATTACTGGGTCTTGAGGAAGGTTGTTTCCTAATTTTCTGAGAAATCACCACACTGACATCCAACGAGGCTCTACCAGCTTGCATTCCCACCAGCAATGCAGAAGTGTTCCCTTTTCCCCACAACCTCTCCAGCATAAGTTGTCATCAGTGTTTTTGATCTTGGTCATTCTTACAGGTAAATATGGAATCTCAGAGTTTTTTTTTGATTTGTATTTCTCTGATGACTAAGGATGTTGAACATTTCCATAAGTGTCTTTCAGCCATTTTAGATACCTCTGTTGACAGTTCTCTGTTTAGGTCTGTACTCCATTTTTTATTGGATTATTTGTTCTTTTGATGACCAATATCTTGAGTTCTTTGTATATTTTGCAGAGCCTTCTTTAGAAGGGCAAAACCTGGGAATGGAGTGTGACCCAGCAGGGAAGACTGTCCCTCACATGGCCATTTCCAAGTGCTCCTCACATGAGCCTCCTCTTCCCTCAGCCTTAAACTCTTGACTTTAGAGAATTTGGCAAGTGCTTTCTTCTGTCTATTGTCTCTTCCTCTAGAGGACTTGTCCCTTGTTTCAGAATGTGCTTCTGCACTGACACAGGACTGGAGATGGAGAACTCAGGCTTTGTGTTCACTTTGCATTTGTTTCCCCCCCAGGGTTATCCTCGGTCTCTTTAGCATTTACTTCAAACTTATGTATTGAAAGTTATTTCCTGTCATCTTTCTTTTTGTGCTTTTATCTCATCCTGTCTGTGGTGCCCAGTTTTAACTGTCAACTTGACACAGTCTAGATTCACATTGGAATCATCTAGCAGAGAGTCTCAATGTGGAATTGTAGTCAGGTTGGCTTGTGGGCATTCCTGTGGGTGACTGTTTTGATTACATTAAGCAGTGTGGACAACCCCAGCCCACTTAGGCAGCTCCGTTCTTTTGGTTTAGGTCCTGGGTGGCATACAAATAGAGAAAGTGAGTTGAGCACTGACAGACATGCGTGCATTCATCCTCTCTGTGCTCTTCACTAGTTAAACTGTCCAGAAAACTAGGGTATGCTTGTGCCTTTGCTCCACACTTCTTTATTTTATGTAAAAATTTATTTCAAAACCCTGTGTAAGGTTTGATAGATACAACCTTCGGCAAGTGTAACAGTGAATGGACCAAGTGATGCCTCCTGTTGAGATTTGTACAGGATCAGGAAAGGTAATAGATAAACAGTGAGTTTCACAGCTGAGTGTTTTAGTAGATAAGTAGCTTCTTACTGACATATTAGGAAGAATGTTGTATGGTATTTCATCCCTGAATACATATTTTTTATCCATGAAAATTAAGGACATTTGCTTTTTTTAATGATTTCAATCTTAACTAGCAAAATGAAATAAATCCTGGTATTCTCAGCCCTATCAGGTTATAACTATTCACATTCCCCAAACTTCTTTATTATTACATTATTTACAGAACCTGAATAGGCATTTAATTTATTATATGCCTAGAGTTGTTCAACATTAAGGTTGTTTCCCTGTTGTGTGTCCTCCAAACTGTCATGCCCCTCACAATGACATCAACTCATTTAGATGATTATATACAGATGTCTGCAGAGTAGACATTTGGGAATATGAAAATGGTCTCCCCAGAATATGGCTCTCATGAATTAACTCTTGAGGTGGCTCCTCCTTAGAGGCAGTGAGGAATAGGGAGGTACCAGCTGCTGATTCTCGCAGTCCTTCTCCTCAGTTGTTTGTGAGATGTTTGTCTTGTTGGGAAAAATAATAGAAAAGATGACATTTACCACACTTTCTTTTTCATAAGTGATAGAATTTTGTTTGCTTTGACTCTGCTTATTTATGTGGTTTTATGTTTTCAATAGGATACTCTTCTATGTTTTTAAGAGTAATTATTCATTTCCCTAAGTTGTTTATTTTGTTTTGTATTTAGGGACAATATAATTAGATATTTAATAACTTCTTGAACATCATGAAGTGTAATAGATTGGAAGAATTTTAATATAACATTTTATTAATTAATATTTTTTCATTTATTTTACTTCCTGATCAAAGCTTCCCCTCTCATCCCTTTCCCTTTCCTTATCCCCCTCCCCAGTCCACTCTTCCTCCACCTCTGTTCAGAAATTTCAGGTCTCTATGGGTGTCAGCAAAGCATGGCATATCAGGTTGAGGTAGGACTAAGCTCCTCTTGTTGTCTGTACGTGTTTTTGAATTGTGTCTCTCTGTGACTGTATGTTGGTATGTTATTTTGTGTGTGTGCCTATTATGTCAGCATATTGTGTCCTGTGTGTATTATGTATTATAAGTATTTGTATGTGTGTTGTGTAGTGTGTGTGATGTTGTGTTATTTTTATGTTGTGTAGACTGCCTCTGTCCTATGTGTGTTGGAAGGGTATGAAATGGTGACTAAATTACTACAGATACTTCCTTTTCTTCTATCCCATCTTCTTTGTTCTTTAGACAGAGATTAGCACAGTCTTCATGTCATGTCTGACCTGAGTCTTTCTACTCACTTGGAAAAGAAAAACCTCCTTTCTTCTCCCAGGTGCCCATATTTTTGCTCATCAGGATAATAATATAACAAAATCTTTTACTGCTGAAACAGGTTTGTTCAGCAAACGATAGTGACTGTTGTTTTGTTGTTGATAATGATGGTCATTGTTGCTTTAGCCCATATCTAAAGAGCTCAGGAAAAGGACCAGTATAGCAATGGAGTTGGTTGCCGAGCATCCCATTTTGTTCTTGGATGATCCCACCACTGAATTAGACTGTAGCACTACTACTGATATCATCTCGGTCCTGAGAAGGTAAGTGCTGAAGGAACATTAACTTTTATTGACTTAATGCCTGATCATATGTGTGTATTTTTAGTGCAGGAGATTCAGAAGTAATGCTGACTTGGGGGTGATGGCCTCCAGTCAACATCAAGGTATGAAAAAAGTCCATGAATGTGGAGAGAACTATGAGTTTTTCCATCTGAGGGGAAAAATAATAAAACACATAAGCTTTCTCATGGTAACTTTTCCTTCATCTTTTAAAATCCTCTCTGAAAAAAATCTCTCTTGCTCCTCCACATGGATCTACACAGCCTCCCCAAACACTCAAACTCTCAGCAATTGTATATTACATTTTCAGGATCGACCCTGTCTCAAAAAGCAACGTAGTCACATTGTTTCTCCATGGCAGATGATATGGGAAAGCTTTTAAGTTTGGAGCAGTTCAAGGAATCATGGAGAAGGTTTGCAGCTGCACCATGGTTTAGTGAGAACCACGAAGATACAACACTATGGGAATGTAAAGATGTCAGTTGAAGGCTGAGGTGTGCGGGTTCCTCTGCTAGGAATGTTGGTCTCTGTGTAACTTTATATATAGAATAAAAAGTATTGTCTCTAGGATTAGCCCTGGATATGATGACTGAGGGAATGATTGCTAAGGTCTGGGTCCTAGCCTGGGAAGAATGAAGTAAAAGGAATTGTATTTCCTTCTTTCCAGAAAGATGTCTATGGCTGAAATATTAATAGAAAAAGTGTAAGGTTTGGGTTTTACACATCTTAAAAATTGATAGACTTTCAAACTGACTGAATAACCCTAAGAACTATATAAGGACCATCCCCTTCCCATGACCTAGGCTCCTGGTTGTTGAACTTTACTGCATCATCTATCTTTTCTTCCCCTTGTTCTTTGCTTTGTTCTGACATGATATGATGGTCCATCACCCTAAATACTGTTGCCTGTCCCTCAAGGAATGAAGATCACTCCCTCACTGTACCTTCCAGTCAGGAAGTAAACAACTGGGGTTTTGCTATCTTCTAGACTGTAGACTCCTCAGGTGTCACCACCTCCCCCAGCCATCCCTTTTCCTGTCAACTTCAGGATACTCTTAGATCAAGTTCTTGCTCATTTTCCAGTATGGAATACTTCTCTCTGTCCCTGTGTCTCATACCATGGCTAGGCTTAGTGCATTTCGTGGGGTCATCCCAAATGTGATTCATCCCAGTGTTCTGGGAACAGACACAGGTCCTGACATGCTGTGTTCTTCTTGCTCTGAACACTCATGGAAGTACACTCTAGTTGCAGAAAATCTTTTCAAATATTTCTATTATATGTGTGTTTGAGTTGCTTGTTGTGAGTGTGTGTGCATGTAGACCTCTGTAGCCTGTCTGTAGAGGTCAGAAGACAACTCAAGAATTTGGCTTTCTCATTCAATGAAGTATGTTCTGGGGACTGAACTTGGATCTTTTGACTTGGTATCAAGTCCCTTTACCCACTGAGCCATCTTATTTGCCTGTCTTGAATCTTGACCATCTAGTGACGCTGGTGGTTGCTGGGTTATATGATATGAAGGTGCTGTTTTCCTTTTATGGGTTTATTAATCGTCTCTCAGGGAAAACAATCAGTTATTATGCCTGGTATTCTGCCCTTATCTTGTCTCTACAACCAGTTATCCTTTTGGAATTCAAGGTATGCGCTACCATGCCCAGTTCTCTCACTCTCTTTTCCATTCTCTACCTCATCTTTTCCTCCCTTCCTCCCATCTTCTTTCCCATCTTCTTCATTCATTATGTTCTTCCTCCCTCCCTCCCTCTTTCCTTCTTCCCTTCCTCTCTCCTCCCTCCATTTCACTTAATCTTTCTTGGTGTGGGACAACGGTCTGTATTCTGTTAATTATACTTTAAATAAACACTGATTGGCCAGTAGCCAGGCAGGAAGTATAGGTGGGATAGCCAAAGAGGAAGTACAGGTGGGTCAATGAAAACAGGAGAATTCTGGGAAGAAGGAAGTCCTAGTCTGCAGTCCTGATCCAGCCACAGAGCAAGCAAGATGTGACTCCCTTGCTGAAAAAAGTACCAAGCCATGTGGCTAACATAGACAAGAGTAATGGGCTAATATAAGTTATGAGTTAAGAAGCCTGAGCTTATGGGCCAATCAGTTTATAGTTAATATAGGCCTCTGTGTGATTTCTTTGGGACTTAACAATTGTGGGAACCTGGCAGGATGGAAACCTCTGACAACACTTTCTCTTTGTCCTTTGAAATAGGATCTTATATAACCTAGGTGTGCTTTGAATTATGGATCCTCCCAAGTGCTGGGATATTACAGATATGCCACCATACCCAGCTTTTATAGAAATATTTTCATAGCAGTTTTTTTTTGTTTGTTTGTTTTTGTTTTTCGAGACAGGGTTTCTCTGTGGCTTTGGAGCCTGTCCTGGAACTAGCTCTGTAGACCAGGCTGGTCTCGAACTCACAGAGATCCGCCTGCCTCTGCCTCCCAAGTGCTGGGATTAAAGGTGTGCACCACCATCGCCCGGCTTTTTTCATAGCAGTTTTAAGCACTGTTTTTGGTTATTGATTCCTCTAACAGATGAAATGACTTCCTGAAATGATCATTCAGATGATTTTTCATGTTATGGAATTAAACCAATGATCAAATCCTAGGTTTGCACCTCACTAACTGTGACCCCTTTGTCTGCTGCCTGACATTTTAAATTATATTAGAATTGTCTTATGACTATATTGTGAAAATAGAAATGAGTTTATTGCTGAGGTGTTTAGCGGGAGAACGAGTGGTTAGAAATGTGAGTTACATCACAACAGTGAACATCAATTCCTGAAGAGACAGAAAGTGTGAATGATTGAGGGGAATGGTGCATACAGTCACAGCTGTAATGTTTGCTCTGTCATTGCTTCTCAAGCTAGAGTGAACCTGTCAATCACCTGGGCTGTCTGTTCATGATATGGATTCCCTGCACTGACTCCCAGATATTCTGATTCAGTGTCTGAGAAGACAGCACAGGGATCAACGTGGTAACACTTGAGTGCACTACTGATGTCTCTCATGTTAGAAGTCATAGACTTTTAAATAAAAACTTGGAACTTGGTTTCACTATCACATATATAATACAAGTGAGACAGGTGTTTTTTAAGAAAAATTCAAGCTGAAATGGGAACCTAGATTATAACATCAGGAATAAAATATTTTTTGAGAATCTCAAGATTCCACTATCCAGTGACTTATAATTTTCCTCTCTTTGAACTTAGGATGTCTATGAGAGGACAGACAATCATCTTCTCCATTAATCAGCCCCCGTTCTCCATCTTCAGACTGTTTGACAGCCTCACCTTAGTGGCCTCAGGAAAAGTCATGTTTCACGGGCCTGCGCAGGAGGCTTTGGAGTACTTCAAATCCGCAGGTATGGCGGGCTTTGGCTGTGAGAGCTCCTTCATTCACGGGATCTGGGGAGAATATGGGTTCTCAGGAATGCTGCTTGGCCCTCGTGCAGACTTACTGTGTGTGGGCTTCTCCATTTTAAATATGTTTGGTTAATTTGGAAACAGGATTCTGTTGCTTGTGCAGCACAGGCTTGTTGAGCAGGTCTCTTCCTTTCTCCTGTCCTGTATCATGCCTGTGTGCAGGATTTTTACTGAGTCGCTTGTTTTTCTTCCCAGTTGTGGTGACCCTCTTAATTAACATGCAGGGCTCAGGCCCAGTCATCTGTCATTTGAACAGCTTTGGAAAAGCCCAGCATCATCGTGTTCTTGGTCATGTAGCATATGGTGATTTTCAGTGTTCCCCTAGTGTGACCTGACTATCAGAAACTGTAAAGAGAATACTTAATTTAGTATTAACTTTGCATTTCAGGTTTAGGCAATGCTTGGGGTCTGCAGTGGTGCAGGTCTGGCTTCTGTGGACTCATGTTTCTTGTCTGCTTGTTTTTTTTTTTCTGTCAGATTGGATGATGGCATATTTTTAATGGTTTATGCCATCAATTTCATCTTTGAGAAATATGGATATAGTTATGAATGATTCTCTTTGATACAAATATAGGTTTAAATATTTGCTGACATTTAAAGTTGTGTGGGTAATTGTGAGTCTATGGAGTTCAATAAAAATTTAGGCCAAATTCAAATGTTTCTTTCACAGGAAGATTTCATATATCTATGTCTAGTCTATGTCTATTCTATGCCCATGTCTAGTCTACCTCTATGACCAGATCTATATCTACTCTATTTCCAGGTTTAGATCTAGTCTATGTGTATGTCTAGTAGTCTTTGTCTATGTCTAGGCTATGTTTATTCTGGCTATATCTGTGTATTATATATGTGTATGTGTGAATGTGTGTGTAGCACCAAAATAAACACACATATGTATACAATAGGGTGTAAATCAGAGAGTGTTGAAATATTATGAGTGTATATAAATATAAAAGGATGAGTTGGGGGTAGGGTCAAAAAGATGAAGAAATTCTTAGATTCTGTCTCCCCCCCCCATACTTTACCATTCTCTGAAAGAGTATTTTCACATTTGTATTCATGGTCTTCCTTTTTGTAGATTACAACTATGATTCCCACAACAATTCCACAGACTTCTTCCTGGACATCATTAATGGAAATTTCTCTACTCTATTCCACACAGAGGAAGATGGCCATGAAGGTATGTGAGACACAGATTTTTGCCTAATTGATCTCATTAAGACACAACTGCTGCGGCCTTGGGACCAACATCTAGGCAGCTCAGATTTCAGAGGGAAGCCATGGGGCTGGTGAAGCTAAGACCTTTTTTACCTAAGGGGTTAGAAAGAAAGACACTCACATTCTGTTGATCATATCCTTTATGAATCAGCCTCTACTGATGGACTTACTGGGATGAATCTGTCTGTGTGGTCACAGCTGTACAAAAGTGTATTTGTCAATTGTTACATAAAATATTTCCTTATTCCAAGGTCCCCAACCTTGATCTACATGTCTTTTTGAAGGGAACATCAAGTGCCTTCAGACTCTAGACTTTCATTAAGCATTGTATGCAGTACAGAAATAATACAAGAGCCCCAGCTGTGCATGAGGTGTCCTGTGACCAAGGTTATGGGATGACCACAAGGCCCCCTCAGTAAAACAATCAATGTCCTCCACATGGATTCTTCAGGGTCAAAGTACTTCCAAGAAACATCTGTTTATCCTAGTCTCTGTCACATACATTGATTTTCCTAATTTCCTATGCATACAGGTGACATGTTTTTCATCTCCCTCACAGGATTAAAAGCAAGGTCATCTCAGTATCCCATATACATTTACACCTAAGTAACATATTGCAGATCGACAGAGAATAAGCAGAGAGAAATCATCTCTTCCCAGACAACTCCCTTGCTGGCTGGCACAGTGTATACTGTGCCTACAGAGAGAGAATCAGTAATTCTACTGTATATCTGTAAAGTCAGTCTCACACGGAATGCTAAAAAAAAAAATCACAAACCGAAACTTTATACATAAAAGACAAACTTTAGATCCTCAGGGTGTATACCTATCTATTATTAGTTTCTTGTAGCAGGAGAGTTGAGGGCAGGGATGGCTACATGGACACCAAGACCTGTGTCTGTATCTGTTAAACATTAAGAGAATTAGCACCAGCTTGGCACCTAGAGAGTTCAAATGTTCTTTAATCATTAATCTGATCTGTTATCTAATCAGTTTCTAAGGTGGAGCTCAACGGTCTTGACTGAAAGGCATAAGTTTATATAAACCTCTATCCATAAAAGTTCTACATATTATTGTCAATTAAAATGGACAATTATGGAGGAAGTCATCTTTATAATAATTCACAGTTAAAATTGTCCAGAAGAATAGGATATTTTCAAAGACATAAACATTACCTTACAGGCAGTGGGGAATTTCCCCACAACCTGTTCAATCATGGCAGATATCAGGGAAAGATAGCAACAGCCAGAGAGCAAGCATTCAAAGGGACTGCAGAAGCAAAAGACATCCTGAGATTTATCATCAAGAGGTCCTTATCTAACTGAGATTAACCATCAGTGGGTTTCCTCCTGGTGGGCCAACACCCTGAACCTCAGTCACCACCTGCTGCTCCCCTGACATGCCCTCTGGCATCATGGCCTCTGGCACACAACCACATAGAAACAGCTTTTATGTTAATTCAGTGTCCAAAATTAAATAACAGATTTTACTGTCTGTTAGAGCTAAGTGTTTTTTAACTTAATTTATAAATGAACATTTGTATGATATTATCACAAGGGAAATTTCTGTTTGAAAGTAGATGTACCTATTATTTGTTGTGTTATTCTTTTTATTGTTTTATATATTGCTTGCTCATGTAGCCAGACTGGCTTTAGATGTGTGCTCTTTCTACTTCAATTCCCAAGTGTAGGTATTACAAGGCTATGTCACCATGCCTGGCTTTGTTTATAACATTTTAAAAATATGATACTAGGCAGTTCATGCATTTGCATATACATTCACATGTGGCATAAAGGAGGGACCAGACTTCTACATTAAGAAGTATAGATCCATAAGGGAAGGAGGATTTTGTTAAGAATTGGGGTCCATATGGGAAAAGGCCAATCAGATTGCTGTATCCATGGGGTAATGACAATAGTCAGGTCAGTTATAAACACTTTTCTAATCTGCGAAGGAATTTCACAGGAGTAATTATCTCATGCTCAGAGTTTGGTGGGCTGAAGATGGAGCTCAGCTGGTAGAGTGCTTGCCTAGCATGCACAAAGTCTTGAGTTTGGTTCCAGCACATAACTGGGTGTGAAGGTGCATGTCTGTAATCTCAGCATTGCGACAGAGACAGAAGGACTTGGAGAAGTTTAAGGTCACTCTTGGCTTCAGAGCAGCTTTGAGGCCAGTCTAGGATACCTGAGACTGTCTCCAAGAAAAATTGATACATAATTTATGTGTTATTCATGTGTACTGTCTCAGAAATACCAGTTAAATCAATGTATGTTTCTTGTCTTTATCCACTTTCATCCCTAAGCCGATGAACATACAGAGCTTTCTGAGAGACAGAATCACGTCAGCGAAAATTTAGCCAATATGTATGTCCAGTCCTCCTTATACAGCAAAATGAGAACTGAACTGGATCAAGTGTTAGGGAAACAGAAGGCAGGGAAAAGCTCAGTCTTGGAGGAGATCACGTGTGTCACCCCTTTCTGGCATCAGCTCAGATGGATAATCTGTCGTTCATTCAAAAATATCAAGGATTTTACACGAATCACTGTAATTCAGGTAATGTTTTGAATTATTTTAATGGTGAAACTCAATTGGGAACAACTTGTGTCTGAGTCAGTCTACTTCAGGGCCACACTTATCTACTGCTGCCTTCCATGTGTTTGTCATCTCCACTCTCCTTGCATAGAGAAATGTTCAATAGAGCAAGGAGAACATGAGTAACATTTTACTTACAGAAAACCCTTTTAGTGTTTTTTTTTATCTAGAGGAATTGTAATTACTAATCCAAGCAGGAAATTTAATTCGAAGAATGCAAGAAGAAACTCAGCACACCTGGGAGCCCCTCACACCTGTCTGCTTTATTTCACCAGTGCATCCTACAATTCAAAGTCCAAGAATGAGAAAAGGAGGAAAAGGCTTTTTTCCTGGCACAACTTTTTTCCTGACACAACTTTCCATGTGGGTGGGTGGATGGTAACTGGATAAATAGATAAAACTGTAGCCTGTCAGATGAGAGAATGGACTTGGGGAAGGTTTTAGTAGAGAAGAGGTGGAGATGACTGGAGAGGGAAAGGACGGTTGATCTGTGGTTGAAATCATGTCATGAGGAGACAGGGCCATAGAACAGCTCTGAGGGAGCCTGAGCATCCACTGCCTGAGATGAGCTCACTGCAGAGTGCTGTTCCCTCATCAGGAGTCCAGTGTGTGAAAGCAGTAGCTACTCAAAGAGTGCAGCTCACACACACAGTAACTGGACTGAACAATGCTCTTCCCTGTCAGCCAACTGGAACTGGGAGGAGGTGAAGTTCTACTTTTCTTTAAACTGGCTCTGTAACAAGGATCATCATGACTTAAGGTTTTCTCTATTTTAACATGAATGTCACACAGAAATGTGGTTCTTCCAGCTCATTGGCCCATCACTTATTCAATTATTTTTTATTTCATGATTATGTTGATTCTGCTGTGTTAGTGTTTGATCCTGGGGCCTTAGCCATTAGAGGGCAATCACTCTACCATGGGCCTACATCCCTGTCCCTGTCCAACCAGAACTTACAGTCAGTTCTGCTGTTACTGCATTGTTATTTTATTCTCAAGCATTGAGTTTCTGTTGCATACTGAAAGGTCGTGTGTTGTTGGCTGAAACAAAACATCACTTACTTCTTAACATGTGTTCTGTTTTTATCATATTTAAATGTTGCTTCCTTTCTTGCTTGTATGTCTGTAAACATTCTGAGCATTTGAGTTGCACTGCCAGTTGCTCCAAATACTTTGTTTTTATAATTGGGCATTTCTGTAAAAAAGGAGGGCATTTTTGTGGCCTGTGTCTTTGGGAAAAGAAGATTCAATATGATTAGAAGAAAGTGAGTTAGTTTCATCAGATTGGGTTACTCATTGTTCAACAGTAAGGCAATATCATGAGGTAAGTGTTGGGGGGATGTCTGTGTCTGTATTTGTGTGTGTGATAGCAATGCTAGAAATTGAAGACTAACTTACTAAAATTTTATTTATTTTTTGTATATGACTTTTTTGCCTGCATGTGTATCTTAGCATTATGTGCATGCCCATGAAGGCCAGAAGAAGGCATCAATTGGACTTACAGAACATTGTTAGGGGCTATTTGTGTCCTGGGAACTGAATCCCAGGTCCCCTACAAGAGCAGCAAGTGATCTTAATTCTTGAGCCATGTTTCTGGATGCTACAAATTTGGTTTTTGATTTAAATAATTAAGTTACAGGATATTATGCTTTTCCTTAGATTATAGTGTTCTATTTTAAAAAATTTACGAGTAGTAGGAAAGTATCAAATAAGTTACAGCATTGTATAGCCTTACTCCTTTGCTAATTGAAGGACCCTTTAAAGACATTTCAACCAGAACTGAAGCAATGCAGGCTCTTTGTGACTGTCGGCACAGATTGGGTAGATGGGGGTAGATGAGGGTCTGGAGGAGATGGCTTCTGAGATGAGACTTGAGCCCAGGCTGCTCTGACTAAGGCTAATGGAGCAGCAGTGACAGAGGTGATGGGAAATGGGAGAAATGTGGTGACCCAGAGAGAGGACACTGTATGATCACTGTGGTGACAGCAATAGTGCTGGTTCCCACACAGCACACACTTCCCTTAGGCAACACAGATGAGGAACAGCTCACCCCTCCTTAGCACACAAAATCCCATTCCTAGGAACTCTGTTGTGAGCAGTTTTTAATTTTGTTGTTTGATTTGAACTTGAGGGGATCAGTGCCTTGTGTATGTCGTCAGGGCTCTGCCACTGAGCTGTCCCCCTGGCCTGGGATGCACTTGTTTCTTAACTATAAGAGTAAGGAAAGCCTGAATTCCCTTGAACCACCGGAAGTAGAAAGTTGCACATGTTCACTGGCACCAGAGCCGAGATCTCAGTTTAGATGAAGACTTTCTGTCACTTACCTGGGTTTGTTCCCTAACCTCCCCAGGCGCCTGCATTCTCTCCACCCTGTATCATCCAGGTTTTAGTACCTGAACTGAGTCCCTCACTGACCATTCCTGCTGGAGCACTGAGAGAAGTCTTAGCTTCCAGGATCTGCACTGTTAGAGTCTCAGATTGCAGAGACCTTCATTGTCAGTCTGACATACGAGCAGTCTATTGACATGTGTGTTGTATGTTCTTCCAGGGACTCTGGCCAAAATATAGTATTCATCTCACTGGAGAGATCTTATTAGTAAACCACATATCTTAAAATGATGAACAATTGTGTAGAATAATACTGACTCCTAATGGAAATTTTTCCATGTATTTTTTTGAAAGGTAATTATTGCAGTCATAACAGCTGTGGTAGTTGGTACCATTTTCCTTGCCCTACAAAATGACTGTACTGAAGTCCACACCAGGTAAGCAAATGAGAAAATGCTGTCACTTTGTTCAAGCTTATATGAATACATTAAGAATTCAAATTTGTGGGTGGTGCTGGCACACACCTTTAGTACCAGCATCAGGAGGCAGAGGCAAGCAGACTGTTATGAATTCAAGGCTAGTCTGGTCTACACAGCTAGTGCCAGGATGCGCTCCAAAACTACACAGAGAAATCCTGTCTTGAAAAACCAAACAAAATAAAATAAAGAGTTAGAATTCATGACAAGAACAAGAGTAAATATTTTCTAACGTGATAGAGTGTGTTGGTACATTGAAAGCTTAGTGGAAGACCTCACTCTTCCACATGTGTGTTTGTATGTAGAGAGTAGGAAACTACACACCACACAGTTCACGTTTTACCAGGTTAGTGTATGGAGGAGCTTTACGATATGTACCTGAAATGTGTGTTTTTTTTTCATTTTCCTAAATAGAACCCTGCAGTTCTGAAAGAAGACTCCCATACCACCCACTCCTGATTCCTGGCATCAGCCATTCTAGTTTCTGTCATGAATATGACTAACATGGGAACCCTGAATTGGGGCCACACAAGTATCTGTGTTTTGATGCTGTTTTGATATTTTCCTTTGTTTGTTTGTTTGTTTGTTTTGGGGGGAGCAGTTGGTTTCCTTTAGTATAATGTCCTCAGGCCCATCAAAGTGTGGCATGTGTGGGGATTCCTTGGACGCTGTAAGGCAGAATAGCAGCCCACTGTGTGTAGATGCTGCGTTGCTGAGCGTGCAAGTGCATCTGTTTGAGCCCTGGCCTCTTGCTCATTGCTGTAGAAAGCTAAAGTGACCCAGGCATAGCTGTTGGGTTAACTGTTTGCGGAGCTGCTGTCCTGTCTCCAACCCCACTGCACTATTCATATCCTCACCAGCACCACACAGGGCTCCAGTACGTCCACATCCTCATGCATGTGGAGGTCAGAGCACTTGGGTTTCGGGGACTGTACTCAAGGTCTTCAAGTTCTGTGCATTCATCACAGCTGTTGAACCATCTCACTGGCCCTTGAGTTTTCTCTGCTGATGAGTTATAGTGATTTTTGTTTCTGAGCTGTGACTCCGCCACAAGTTACATTATAGTGGAATTGTATTTATATTTTAATAAATAAAGCTTGACCAAAGATCAGAGTGCAAAACTAGCCACAAACTCAGCTATACAAGCCGGGCAGTGTTGGCACACACCTTTAATCCCAGTAGTCAACTTAGTTAGCCACAGAGGACAGGCAGCAGTGGTGCACGCCTTTAATCCCAGCATTAGAAAGGAATATAAGGTGGGAAGAGACAGGAGCTCAGGGTCACAGTCTCAGTCTGAGGCTCTGTGAATCGTCCTGTCGGTCTGAGCATAGTGAAGGTGAGAACTCTCCAGTGGTTTCCTGTTTTGCTTTTCTCATCTTCAGCTTGAACTCCAGGATGTCTCTGGGTTTTATTATCCGTGCTATAATACATGATCACAATCATCTCTTCTATTCTCTGTGTTGCATTTTTAGTCTGCTTATTAACACCTTGCTGAATGCATGTTTTAGTTCCCCTTATCTATTGTTTTGTTGCCAATTTTCTTGAACATGTTGGATTTGTTAGAGCGTGAGTATGGAGTAAACAGAGGGGACTCAGTTTTTGCTGACTTGTCATATGGATGTCACTTTTGTGTGTATGCTTGTGTTTAGTATTGTGTGTGGGTGCACTCATTTCTAGGTGGTGTGTACAAATGTCTATGTTGTTGAGTGTGCAAGTGTCTGCACATGGAGGTCAGAGATTAATGCCAGGTTTTCCTTGGTGTCCCTCCACTTCCTTTTCCAAGGCAAGTCCCTCACTGACCTGGAGCTATTGAGTTAACTGGGCTGGCAAATGAGCTCCAAGTGTCCATCTCTAGACCCTTCATCACTTGGGTGACAGATGAGAAGTGCTGTGCCTGATGACTTTTCCATGTGTCCTAGGCATTTGACTTAGGTCCTCATGGCTGCATGGTAGACACGCTGCTGAGTGGGCCAACTTCACAGCCCCACACATCTGTTTTAATGTACAGAAAACACCGATTACTTATTAAGTCAAGAATAAACATAAAAATCAGTTCTATACATTTTTTGTGTGTGGATCAGATTTAGTCTGCAGTGAGATGGCTATTATAGCTGTTCCCAGGTTGTAACACACCATTGTTATACCTTAAGTGTATAGCTATAGGTTGTCAATTATAATGTCTAAATATCAGATCAGAAAGTAAATATGGTATATGATTAAGTATAGCCAAGGCCACAAGGTTCCCATTCTAAGTTCTTGGTTTTGTTAATGAAAGCATAGGAAAGTAATTACATATGGAACTTGAGGACAATTTATTGGAGACAGAGAGGGAGAATGCCCTGAGCACCAGGGAGTGGGTGTGGGTGGGAATGGAAGAGTGGAGGGAGAGAAAGTCCTACATTTAGTAAAGTTAAATAAATGAGACTTGAAAGCAAGACTGGCTCATTAGGAGAGGAGGAGAAACCCAGGTCTCTGCTCTATTGTTGGTCATGTGGTGCTCAGGTCCTCTCTTTTGGGCAGGGCCATGGTTATGACCTGACAGGCCCAGACCTTGTTATGTAGCCCAGACTGTCCTCTGTCTGGAGCCATCCTCATGCCTCTGTCTCCCAAGTTCAAGGAGTTTGTGGATCTTGCTTCCTGCTCTGCTCATAGTCTTACCCATTCTTAGCTTATCTTTCATTTCCAACACTTTGCTTCAGTGAGGCCTTTGGTAGATTATAAAATGGAAATTTTTTTCTAATGTAGGAGGAAAATTATCTCCAATAAGGTCCCATATCATCTGATTTGATGTCTAACCACCACCTAGATAAAGAGAGTCACTGAGCTCTGACTGTAAGTTGAAAAAGTGTTATGTAGCAGGCTGTTAGGCCCAGTCATACCGTTTGTCTTAGAGGAATCTGCCATGTGTGTCCAGGAAACAGGTAACTGCAGAGGGCCTATTACTCCTCCTCCTCCTGCTTACCATCCCCTGTCACATGCACACAAATCATTTCTTCATAAATAAGCATGAATGAAGTCATTTTTTGAGCTCTTTGGAAACCAAGCAGGAAGTTGGTTGGCCTGTTTTAGGGATCATCGTTAGAGCATGAGAGATGTTTCTACAGTCAATTCTGTAGCAAGCTCTTGAGTGTGGATTTCCCCCACTGTTTCATGTTTTAATTCATATTCTTCTGTAAATCATCACATATTTAGCTTTATGTTTCTCTCTTTATACATTACGAATGATGCTTACCAAGTTCGTTAAATTGAAGTGATGGGTTTGGCTGCCACGACTAAATACAAGCTCAGTGAACTTAAAAGAAAATGTGTCTTTACACTGCAGAGTGAGAGTCTGAGGTGTGGATTCTCTCTCAGGCTCTTCCTGTCTGGCCGCCCTTTCTCAGGCCTCATGTGACAGACAGTGCAATGATGTTTCTTCCCATGATAAGGACACAGATGACATGATGCTCCTCTCTCATGGTTTAACCTAAAACCAACTAACTCCTAATATATACTCTAGGATGATTATATTAAGGGTCATTAATAAATTGCTTGATTTTAGAGGACAAACTTCCACTAATACTGCAGTGGAGACAGAGAGGAAGACATAGGACTCATGCATCTTGACCTTTCTAATGTAGAACAGTTCTACATTTTCCTTCTTTCTTTTTTAAATACTTGTTTTATTTTTATGTATATGAGTGTTTGTCTACATGGATGTATATGCATCATGTGTATGCCCTGAGACTTGTGGAGATCAAAAGAGGGCATCATATCCACGAGAACTGGAGTAACAGATGCTTGTGATCCACCATGTGAGTGCTGGCTCCTTGGCAAGAGCAACAAGCACTCTTTACTGATGAGCCATCTCTCCATTATTTTCTTTTTTAAAAAAAAAAACTTGTTATCTATGGAACAAGCTCTGTGGGAAAAAAAAAATCTAACGTTGAATTTTTGTTTGTTTTTGCCTCCATTCTCTCCCTGCAGAACCGTTGTCCTCCTCTTGGTCACAGGCTTTGAATGTATCACAAGCTTGTCTTCCAGGGAGCTCTTCATGATTGACAGGGATCGCTTTCTGTGAGTAGCCCCTGATCTAGGAGCAGGAATCAGGTGATGGTAATTAAGTTGATTACATTCATATATGGGCCTAGGATGTTATCTCAAGAAATACCAGTGTTATTCCCTTTTCCTTATTTGTTTAACTGAGAAGTAAACAAACTATAAAGTTTATGTTCATCATTGTTGCATCCCCAGGCATTTTGGAGTATGTAAAGTGATTACTAATATTAATAAAAATGTGTGGGAAATCAGGAGCAGAGGTGTCTACTGCCCAGTGAAAATTTCAAATTTGGGGTGTTGTCACTAGATCTTAGTTCTGGAGACAACACAGTATTAGGAGGCTGAGAATCACAGGAAATTCATGAACTCCCCAAATAAGGATGTCAGGGGTTTCATAGAGCTTAAGAGTACTGGGTTCAGCAGCACATTGGAGCTGGAGAAATACAGCTGCTCAAGAATTAGTGTCATCCTCTTGATGGAGGGCTGGAAAAAGCCAGACAGCAGCTGAGTTTAAAATAGCTGTTTATCTCCCATGCTTTTCAAAGATGGAAGATTTTCCTGATGGGCTGTGCTTAGGACTCCCTGCTCTCAAAGATGGCCAAGATTTCCCTCCAAGTACATGCCAAGGAGAGGAGCCACCAGAGAGGAGCTGAGAGCCTTTCTCAGTTGGTAGAGTGCTGTCTTTGTGTGCATGAAGCCCTGTGTTAGAGTCACAGTGTTATGAAGCCCTGAGCATGGCTGTATGTCTGTAATCCCAGCACTTGGGGCCCAGAGAGAGGCAAGAGGATGGCCATTCTTGGCTACACATGGAATTTAGGGCCAGCCTGCACTGGTGATCCTGTACCAAAAACCAAAAATCAGAGATATGCTGGAAAAACTGGGAGGGGAAGGGTTTAGGATTTGGAAGAACCAGAAAGTGAAAGGGTTAGGTTTGGTATCTTGTAAAGATTCATGGTTGTAAAGAGAGATTATTGGAGGAATACATCTGCTGTAAAGTGAGGGTAGCAGAAGAGAAGGATGTGGTGTCCTGAAGCTGCACAGTGACCTCAGGCTGACAGTGTCACCTTTTTCATAAGAACTAGGAGAGAAGTCTCCATGACCAGTGTCTGAGGTGAGGTACGAATGAGCTGCTCCTCAGGGACCAGCTTCAGAGGGGCAGAGACTCTGGGGAGAGTGGGCACATTGGGCTGTTTCCCTGGAGGGGCTGTTGTGTGGCCAGAGTGGACAAAAGAGGGGAGAGTTCTCTGGTGGGGAGAATCATAGTGAGAATATCATAAGGATGATGGCCTAGAGTGGCTGGTCCCTAAGATGGGCACGTGTGTGGGAGTCAGCATGGAGTATAGAGGACAGTGTCCTGTTAGGCTGCCTGTGGTAGCACAAGTCACTGGAGTTAGCATCTCCCCTGTGCCTTCCGGACTAATCTAATGATTGTAACATGATCTTTGTCTCTCTAGACATGAGCACACCAATGGATACTACAAAGTGTCATCGTATTTCCTTGGGAAACTGCTCGGTGAGCTGGTGCCCAGGAGGTTGTTGCCAAGTATTATATTTATTGTTATAGTATTCAGCATGGCAGGTAAGTGACAAAGCAAGAGAATGTGTCTTTACTCTTGGAGCATGTTGACTTGTACAACTGAGGCAATGGTGTAGGAGGTCCTTCTGTATATGTGTCGCTTTTATTAGTTAATAAATAAAGAAGCTGCTTTTAGCCATCAACCTGGAAAGCCTTAAGTAGAAGGGCAGAAGTAGAAAAGTATGTCTCCACTGTGTTCCATCAAAACAGAAGTTCAGTGTGAACAAAGTTTCAAGACTTGCTCTCAAAAGAACTGCAAAGCTGTTTATAAAGTTCTGATTTTACTGAGATTCTATCTATAATAATGAACAATAACTTATACATTTGAGACAGTGTCATCAGATCAAGATCAATTATTAGTGTCTATCCATATGTATGATAAAAGATTAATTTTGTTTCATTTGTATGTTTATGAATGGTGTGTGTGTATGTGTTTGTGTGTGTGTGTGTACGTGTTTACATGTGTACTAAGTGGATGCAGTACCTAGGGAGGCCAGAAGAGGACATCAGGTTACTTGTAACTCCAAGAATATGAGCCACAGTGTAGGTGTGAAAATGGAATACAGGGCCTCTGCAATAATAGTACATGCTTTTAATCAGCGAGCCTTCTCTCTAGCCCAGCTCTACATTTTTCTCTGTGTTTCTATATAAGTGTCTGCGTATGTAAATAAAATATAGAAACTGGATTATATCTCTTACATATGTACATATGAGTAAAATATTTAAATGTATACAATGTCTTCCTTTATCATTTTAAAGAGAGATGACAGTACATTTGGTCTTTGTTGAAATTATATTATATAACTATTATTTAAAATATGTAAACAGAATCATCTGTGCACATGGTTAGACTTCATCCTAGACTATTTAGAATTTCCATAATTTTTACACATATACAAACACACATGCACACTCATGTACAATCACACACACATATACACACAGGCACACATACATAGACACATAAACACACAGACATACACACAGACATGCACACACACAGGCACACACACAGACAGGCACATACACCCCCAACACACACACTCTCTCAAACACATATTCTCAAACTTTTAAAGATAATACCGAAAATCTTAGACTTTGTTTTATAGAATACTGATCATTCCAAACCAGTCATTTGGACCATGGGATGGTTATGGGAAATGTTCTTGTCCTACAAGCCAGACAACCTGAATTTGACCCTCAGAAGCCACGGTGGAAGAGAGAATCACTCCAGAAAGAAGTTCTTCAACTCCACATGCACTCCATGGCACATACACACTATGGCACATGCACACCTTGGCTCTTGCACACCATAACTCATGCACACCCTGGAACATGCACACCATGGCACATGCACACCATGGCACATGCACACCATAGCACATGCACAGCCATACCAACACATGTACTATACACACCATGATAAAAAAAAACAATATCTTTGAAAACAATTAGACTTGAAATTCAGCTCCTCTAGACTCTAACTTGTGTCCTTGTGACTATTATAAAACACACAACAATTGATGGCTCATCACATTAGCTCCATAAAGATTACAAATCAGCTTTTGAGACACATTGTTTTCCTCCAGAGTAGTTACATAGTGATTTCCTAGAAAAACTAAAGTTGAAGGTACCCCTGTCCTCTAGATATTAAAACCACTGTCAGGTTGTTTAACCCTTGCCTTAGTTAGGTTTCTAACACTGTGACCAACACCATGACCAGACTAACTTGAAGAGGGGAAGGTCAAAAGGTTTATTTCACCTTACAGTTCAATGTCCTTCAAGACGGGAAGTCAGGGCAGGAACTCATGGCAGGAACCTGGAGACATGAAGTGAAACAGAGGCTGGGGGAATTCTGCTTACTGACTTGCTTCTAATGGTTTTCTAAGTCTGGTTTCCTATAGAACCCAGGACCACCTGCCCAGGGATGGCATCATCCACAGTTGTCTAAGACCTCCCACATAAATCATTCATTAAGAAAATGTCCCCACAGGCTTGCCTACCCACCAATCTAAAGGAAGCATTTCTTAATGAGGTTCCCTATTTCCATATGACCCTATCTCATGTTCAGTTCAATTTACAAAAACTCACTGGCACAGTCCTGCTCCTGCTCCCAATTTCATTACTAATGCAATTATAAAAATCACAGGGGGATGTGAACATGAACACATTCTTTTGCTGTTTCTCCTATAAGAGAAAGCAGCAGAATTTTTGCCAGTTTTGTTGCTTGTAGCTCTACATGAAAAATCTCAAATTGCTCATGGCTGTGCATAGAGGAGAAAGGCTTTTGTATGTAAATGTATTTTGTGGCAAGTGTAAAAATGAAGCCTTATGATGAGGCTCATTGGTTAAGAGCACTTGCTGCTCCCCACAGTCCCCAAATTTGGTTCCCAGAACACTCATCATCAGGGAGCTTTCACTGTCTATAACCACAACTCTAGGAGATTTGCTCCCCTCTTCTGCTCTCCAAAGGCAACTGCACACATATGTCATACACTCCCATAACACACATAAAGATACACATAAATGAAAATCAAATAAATCTTTTATGTGGACACATGGAATTAAATTGGAGACTCAGAGTAGTAGAGTGACTGTAGAATTGTTACTAATCTCCGTAGAGATTGAAGTATTATTTGAAATCTGTATAATAACCTGGATTTCAGTAGCTACACTGACTCCCCCCCTTTTCTTCCTTTAAAGGAGTAAGAACAGATGTGAAGGATTTCTTCACTATGATATTTACTGTCATGATGTTGGCTTTTTGTGCCAGTTCCCTGCCACTGTCTTTAGGTGCAGGGGAGAATACAGCAGCTGTACCAACACAACTCATAACCATCTATTTTCTCGCCACAATGGTGAGTGTGAATTGTTTTTTCTAATAGGTAAAATTTCTCTGTGTTTCTCCTTGCACATGTACATGCTTAACACATCAGGTCTTGGGGAAGAGGTCCTATGATATAGCTTATTATGGTCCATAGGAGAGAAGGAGCCACCTTTGCTTTCACATGTGTGGCTGCTGCTCTGATGTCAGTCCTATGACGTGGTTGGCATGCCCTTTCTAGTGAGCTCTTAACAGACATTGCTTGGGATCATATTACAAAGCCATAATAAATTGGAGCTTCAAGAAAGTGGTGTGATTGGCTAATTCACTCATAAGACAGATTGCTGCCTTCCTTTCATGCTGGTGTGAGAAACTTGCCTGCTGTTTTAACCACAGCAAATGTGATTTGTTTTATTCAGTCGTCTCTAGTGGAAAAGCCAAAGTCATGGTCAATGTAATTGTTCAATATGAGGAGTCTATCTCACAGTTCATTTATTCTGAAAATTGTTATAAATAGTGAAAGATTCCAGACTACTAAATACTAATCAGTCTCCTGAATTAGCACACTTCTGCTCATCTGTCTGTAATTGGTTACTCAGGCTTAGTCTTCCATGCCCATGAATGACACACTTAATGTAAATGACTCTGATGTGGGAAGTCTTCTGTATATGTCTTGCTTTTATTGGTTATTGAATATATAAGCTGCTTTGGCCTGTGATAGGGTAGAGTAGAGCTAGACACAAAAACTAAACTGAATGCTGGAAGAAAGAAGGCGGAGTCAGGGAGAAGCCATATAGCCACCACTGGGAACAGATGTGCCATAACCTTGCCAGTAAAACACAGCCAAGTGGTGATACCCAGATTAATAGAAATGGGTTAAGATATAAGAATAAGCAAGAAATATGTTTAAGCTATTGGCCTAACAGTATTGCAAATAATATAGTTTCTGTGTAATTATGTCATGGTCATAGGGGACACATCCTTAAAGAAAACTGGCTCTCCCTCTCCCAGCAGTTATCACTGCCAATAGCTCCTCAGGTAGGGGTAGGAGGTCATGGCCAACTCTCTCCTCTGTGGAGGGATTTTGTCTGTCTTGATCTTGTACAGGTGATGCCCATGTCGTCACAACTGCTCTGCACTCACATGTGTCACTGTCCTGTTGTGACAGGAATACACTGTCTTGTTGTAGTTGTCCACTGCCTCTGGTACTCACAATCTCTCTACCTCTCTTCATCATGATTCTTGTCTCTTGGGAGGAGGGTATGATATCCAGATGTCCCATTTAGGGATGGATCTTCTGTAGTATTTATTCTCTGTATGTTGAGCTGTGGTGTGTCTGTGTTAATCACTGTCTCCTGCAAAGGGAAGCTTTTCTGATGAAGGTCTGAGATGTACTAATCTGAGGGTGTCATAACAACTCATTAGAAGTCAGTGTAATACCGCATCCTTTTGGAAGAGTAACAGTAGATTCTCCCCTGTGACCCATGACCCCACAAGCCACAGTGTCAAACAAGATTCCCATCTCATAGAGCAGGCCTTAAATACAATCAAAAAAATGAATGGTCGGTCACAGATGACCACTGCAGTTGTCTGCACAATGTTCCCCATGTATTTCTTTCACTCCAAGAAAAAGAAAAGTAGAAAACAGTCAGGTGGGATGGTGAGTGTCCTTGAGCATTCTTGTAGCTGCAACCCATGCCTTACTGGAATCCCCTTGCCCATATTTTAGCATTTCTAACTCACTGCTCATACTTATAGCACTCAATCAAGATGTAAGTCCCCATAGAGCAGAAAGAGAAATTGATGGAAAGTTCTGCCCCATCATATTTAGGATCAGTCTCAGAGTACTCTGCTAAGGCTGCTGTGCTGGACTGTAGTCTAGTTTCTGTAAAGGAAGCCTTAGCATTCTGGTTCTTAGACCTAAAAACATCTTTGATTATTTGGACGCTCATGTTGGGGTATACTGATGGTGTTTTCACCTTTGTGATTGCTAGGGTGCCAGACTCTCGGGGAATGTGGCAGGAGACAGTCAAGGTACTAGTGGAACAATCAATCTGTATGAGATTGTTTCTGCTGCCATCCTACAGCAAGGACCCCAAAGGACAGCAGAAACAGCAAGGCCCATGACCACTTCCATTGTTGGTTCTGGTCCTTCTACCCCAAAGTGTAGAAGGGAAGCCAGGCCACCTTCAGAGCAGTCTCCAGTGCCTCCAGTGCATTGGCTGGAGGGTTAAAGATGACTGAATGTGTCCATATAAAGTTCCCTTCTGTCATGTGATTATATATTTAATGGGGAAAACAGGAGTGCAAAACATAATAAATTTATCCCAGAGAATATGTGGGTAGAAGTTCCAAAAGGAGTACACCTGATATTATGATGTTCATCTGTCTCCTGGAAGTCTCCCTACTTCTCTGATATAGACTGGCCTTTGTTTGGAGTTGGCTGCCCCAAACCACGTCTCTCCCTGATGCCATCACTCTTGGTCTTTGACAACCTCTCTACTTTGGTTTGCATGTCTACTTTTACTATGGGGATTTCTTAGCTCCTAAATGTCATATACATTCACAACAAATATGATCTTTACTTAAAAAAATTAGAACTAAGGCACCATTGAAACAAATCTGTGACCTTCCATGCCTAAGTACACCCTAGAGGATGTGCAGCTCCTCGCAGGGAATCTCATGCAGGACATTTTCTTGCCCTGCCCATACCTTACTCCAGCAAATTAGTAGAGAAACCACTGCCACCTCCCTGTAGCAAGCGAGCCTCCACAAGTTTGAAGCTGAGTCACTTGTCCACCCTTAATCAAGCTTTTCCTTTCTCTTGATAGCACTTTGGTATTACCATAACTTTAAATATGAAGGATATGCATAATACTTTTTTCTGATATAAACTTGAAATCTTAAAGAAAATTTGTTTAGTTACACAAGTCTCTTCAAAATAAACCTTTAAAATCATGGCTTAAGACTTGCCATCTTTAAATGGCTACTAAACAAAGCTAATTTGTGGAATCCCAGTTAGCCTGTGGACTCCACTGCATGCCAAGTCTTAAAATGAAGTCCCTGATTATAATACACACTTAGAAATTTGTCCACTGTCAGACAGCCTACAGAGCCCTTTAGCGGTTTTGTTGTCAACAAAAAGCTATAGAAGACAATACAGTGGTTTCTGTCACCTATTCTTTTCATTGACATAAGAAAATATTAATTCTTGATTATTAAAATAAATGATTAACCAATAAACTTTCACTCATTGAATACAGTTTCCCATACTTTTGCCAATATGATGAAACCACGCCAAAATTTAGGCACCAATAAAACAGAAAACTCTAATTCTAGCAACATCCTTATGGCCTCTAACATGTTTCAAATGTGAAAAAAAAATGATGCTACCCTTTTCCTGTCAGTGACAGGCTTCTGACTGAGATAATTAAACTCACCAATGGATTTCAACAGCAACAGAAAAACAAACTCTAAGCTAGCATGTTATTGTTATTGATATAAAAGATTTCTCTTTATTCCTCTTCTGTACCCTGATGATAAAGAAATAATTGATTTTCTGTACCTACTCTCAATATTCAAACACCCATGTCCCACGGGAGTTTTAAAAAGTAATATTTTTTAAAAGGTTATAAGAATATAAAGGTAAGACAACAGTGGAGCTTGCCCTTAATCCCAGCACACAAAAGACAGTGGGAGATGGAGGCAGGCAGATCTCTGTGAGCTGGGAGTTCAAGGCCAGCCATCAGAGTAGTGAATTCAAGGGCAGCCAGGGTTACATAGAGAAACTGTCTCTCAAAATAAAAGAAGAAGAAGAAGAAGAAGAAGAAGAAGAAGAAGAAGAAGAAGAAGAAGAAGAAGAAGAAGAAGAAGAAGAAGAAGAAGAAGAAGGAGGAGGTAAAGATAGATTTTTAATTAAGAAAGGTTGATGTATGAAGATTAATATGGCTGGATGTTTTCAGAATGGAAAGAAAAACCAAAAAGTTAAAACAAGTTGCAAGGGTCTAAGTAAGCTAATTCACATTTAAGAAATGTGAAAGATAAAACTTAGAGATGGTATACAGATATGGCGATTTGTAAGTCAAAGATGAATACACCAGTGTCAAACCTCAACTTAAATAAACAGAGTTGTCATGGGGTATTGGCCAACTCATGATCACAGTTATAAACACTGGCTTCTAAAGCTTTACCCAACCAATTTCAATTATCTCAGATATAAAATAAAAATACATGTGATAAAGATAGTTAATTGTGGTTTTGCTAACAATGTTAGACTTAACTCCTTGAAAAGCAGAACCAAGATTTAAAATTGTTTGTGTTTCTTTGACTGAGCTTTATCTAAATGTTGCACAGTGCTCTCCTATGTTTTCAATAGAGCTTGAAAGCCTACAACAAAGAGGATACGAATGGTCAGAGAGGCCAGGCAGGATTTTGGCCATTGTCTTCCTAGGTCAGACAGGTAAATTCTTCGTATTTTTGATCAGAGAGTCCATATAGTATCAAGAGAGCAAATACTGACCAGCCTATATCTTACAATAAATCCGTGGGGATTCATGCTGGCTGTGATGTAATACGGAAGTTATAATTGTGTGGGAGTTGTGCTGGTCAGGTTTTTTTTTCTTAACTTGACATAAAACCTTGGTCATAGTGAAGATGAAACCTCTTCAGGAGTTGGTGGCACATGCCCAGGGTCATCCTGGTGTACAGGACAGCAAGGGCTGCAGAGAGAAACTTGGTTTCAAACAAAACCAACCTCTGTTTAGAAAAGATTCCTTCAGATTCACTTGTAGGCAAGTCTAAGTGTTCTTTTATTAGTGATTAATGTGGAAGGTCCCAGCCCACTGTGGACAACACTATAGTAGGAAGGTCATCCAGGCTGTAGAAGCCATGATAAGTAAGACATTAAGCACCATTCTTCCATGCTCTCTGCTCCAGCTCCTGCCTCCAGGTTCCCTCCCTTGAGTTTCCATGTTGACTTCTCTTAATGATAGACTGTGGTTATGATGGGGAAGCCAAATAAACCCCCCTTTCCCATACTTTTGCTCACGGTGTCTTTATCACAACTGTAGAAACCAAACTTAACTGGAGTTACGCAGGTTGTGTCATTTACCCAAAGAGAGAAAGGGGTATGGATATAATTAAAAACCACACGGGAGAGGTGAACAGAAACTTTTCAAAGGCATCCAGATGAATTTCCACAAATAACAAGGAAACAAATTAAATAAAAACAAACAAACAAAAATTTAATTATACACTAGTAGGAATTTACCACCTCCTCAGATAGAGAGACATGAATATTATATTTCTCCTATTTGGGGGACCCCACAGGACTTCCCACAAGGGAAACTAAAATCCGTTTCTCAAGCATTGTGTCATTTCTCCTCCACTTTTCTTTTTCTTAGGTTACAAAATTTTCATCTAGAATCCTCTGTTAAAATTTCCAGTCCATGGTTTCCTCCTTGGAAACCAAACACTGCTAAAAGACCAAAAACAAAACAGAAAACAAGTTGGAAAGGACCCGGGAGGCCCTCTTTCTGTGATATTAACTGAGAGCACAGTTCAGAAAGTCAAAGAGGTGGAACACATTCCACCCAAGTGAAGGACTGCAGAAATAATTGCCTAAGGGTAATGGACAATCTCAGTACAAGGAAAACATTTAAAAGTCTTGCTTATTATTTTTAACATGGTAATAAAAACTTGTTGATGTAACTAAAACAGCTTTCCTAACAGTTCATTTTGATGAGTGTCTAGTCTTAAGCTTACCCAGGAAACAAAATATACATACTAACAAAAACCAGAAAGCTTTCTCTGATGTGCAAGTACATGTTTCCCAAGTTGTCCCCTTTGGATCATCCCAGCAGTCGTTAAAATTAATTCCCAAAAGGACTCTATCAATCCCTCATAACGAAAAGGACATGGAGTTGGTAGCATTCACTCTGCTTTTACCTTTGATACATGTGCTTACAAAACTGATGTAGAGACTGAATACTTGGGTAAACTGTACAGCGCATGTGCCCAAGGAGTGACAGCTACACCTGTGAGGGAAGACATGCCCAGGCTCAAGTATCCTTTTCTCTGAGTGGAACCCTGGTCCTACCTGAGCAAGTAGCATGTTGTCCTCTTTATGAGAGAAGGACACATGGGGTGGTCAAGTTTGGCAGAGTCTGCTATTCTTGTTCTCAGATGTTTAGATAGGTCCACTGAATGCCTCATCAATAGAGAGAATGAATTATTCCTCACGAAACAGAGAGATGGATGCTCTCACCAATGGGTGGTGACACATCTGCTGGATGGTGATACTTCTGACAGGTTTATTGTTGATGTTCAAAATTGTTCCCCTAACCTGGGTCTTTTTTATTACCCTGTGAAATTTTATATTGTTTTTCCAATTTCCAAGAATTTCCTTGAAATTTTGATGAGTATCACATTGAATCTATTGATTGCTTTTGATAGGATGGATATTTTCATAGTTCTTGTCCTATTAATCTATAAGCTTGGGAGGTCTGTTTATCTTGTATTTTTTAATGACTTAAAATTTTTGTTGTACAAGCATTTCATTTGGTTTGGTTTTTTTTTTCCAAGATTCGTCCTCCCTTTTCTGAGGTAATTGTGAAAAAGACCATTTCCCTCATTTCTTTCCCATTATGTTTTTCTATTTTGCCATGGTCACAGCCACAGGAAAGGAACTATGACAACTGGTTACTATACAAAATTTCTATATGGGACTTTAAAACTATTATGAAGCTGTAGGAGGAGGAGCGGGCTGCATCCCCCCGCCTGGCTAGCTTAGCCCCTGAAATAACCACACAGAAACTGTATTAATTAAAACATTGCCCAGCCATTAGTTCTAGCCTCCGTATTGAATAACTCTCACATCTTGATTCAACCCATTTTTAATAATCTGTATGTCACCACGAGGTCGTGGCTTACTGGGAAGGATTCAGCATGTCTGACCTGGCAGCTTCATGGCAGCTCTCCCTGTCTGCCTTCCTCCTACCAGCATTTAGTTCTGTCTTCTCGCCTATCTAAATACTGCCCTATCAAAATACCAAGGCAGTTTTTTTATTCAACCAATAAAAACAAGACAAATACAGACGGACCTCCTATACCATGAAGCCAAATGTTGTATTTTCTGTATAGGCATTTGGTTCAGTGCAGTCTGAATGCATGCACACACACATTGTTTTGCATATTTTAGTGTACTTAGGAGTGGTAAGGCAAGATTTAAGTGAAGTTCATAGCTGTCCCATGTTCACCTTTGTTCATCATAAACAATACCTACATAAACTGGATATTATAAAGAATCTAAATAGGGTTTTAAATATGTAGAATGGGTATATTTAAAGTTTAAAGAATTTTCATAGATTCCATGCCATTTTAACAATTGCATAATATCTGTAGGTATAGCTCCTGCTAAGTGGGGTGACTGGTCATGCTTTTAAAATTCACAAGAGCTTTGACTTTGCAAAGAGTGAAGAATTCTATTTAGAGTTAACTGAAGGAATGTTTTAAAGAACTGGTCTGAACAGAAATGATCAGAAAGATGAAGAGGTCTTGAAGAGGAAGAATCTTGTCTAGAACTGTTAGTCCCTGGACTGGTTCTAATTCATGGTTTTTTCCTCTGTAGTATGTCTCAGGTCTATCACTACATCCAGAAAGCTTGAAACCTGAGTTCACATGGATTCAGTACTTGAGCATTCCACATTATGGGTTTACAGTAAGTTGTCCTGTCTATCACTGTACTTGGGTTTTCCAACTGTAGCAAATGAAATGATTCCTAACCAAGTCCTTTCCCCAGCTGTAATCTCTAACTAGCTGCTCTCCAGGAATTTCCTTCTAGAAGCAAACAAAGAGAACTTTCTGTTGGTTTTAGCCAAAGGTCAGTGAGTCATCTCAGGTTTCTCCCAGTCTTGTGTTATCTGAGGGAAATAAAAGTTGAGGAAAAATCCCAGAGTTAAGGGGAAAGGTAAATATGGTGCAAAGCAAACAGTTGTGATTATGCCCAATAAGGTAATGAAAAAATCAGGGATTGCTATATAAAGTTTCTATCATGAAATTAAAAGAAGCAGAAATCATGTGATACCGAGGGCCATATTGGCTTTGCTAAACTTTCTCTGCTGTAAAGTGTCTTAGTAGACTTTCTTACTCCCATAATCACAAGTAGCTTTGATGAAAACAAGCAAGAATATATTATTGTAAAATCGATAGTATTGTTTCTGTTACAGTTTTTACATGGTTATGGACTGGGAGAAAAGGAGGTGCCTGGAGTAGCTTAGTTAGAGAGTCCACCTCTCAGTACTTGGGAAACGCCATCATTCTAATCCTAAGAATCCTGAGTGTGGGGGAGGGGACTGCTGTACTGGTCAGAATGAACTTGGTAGGAGGGGTTTGTTTGTTTGTTTAAAAAGATTTTTTGGAACTCAAAGTCAAGATTGAACTTGAATTTATAACTGTGCTTATTGTTTGGAAACTTATGGAAATGCTGAACTCTTTGCTTTTCCCTGTTCCTGTTTGTGTTGCAGGCATTGCTGCACAATGAACTCCTGGGACAAGACTTCTGTCCAGAACACAGAACAGCAGAAATGAACAGCTGTCAGAACTTTATAATGTAAGCTTGACTTCAGTGTCACAATGACACAGAATGCCACTAGACTTAAAAAGGGAAATCCATGATTTCAGGATTAACTCTCTGTCCTCTGCCCATTCCCCAGAGTGAGTCATGGTCCCTAATGTACACATGGATGTGTTTACATCTACTGTTCCATGTGTAGATAAGTATTTGTGCAAAATACCCTACCAGGGGATATGTCCTGTAATGTAAAATACACATTTCACTATGTTGAAATGGAAATATCATTTTTTGTCTAATGCCATAAAAATACCTTTACTTTCTTGATCATTTATTTGAATAAGAGAGAAATATGCTGATATGTTAAATCTCTCATGTGTGTTCAAAATACTAATGAATAACAATAACGCAAATTTATGTTTGAACTTCTGATAAGAAAACAAGTGTCGGGAGTATCTTATTTCCCACAACTTTTTTATCCTGATGTGGCCTGGTATTTTTCTAATACAAATTCCTTACCAGTTTCTGGTCAGGAGAACTTTAGATGGGTAAGATGAAACCAAGGAAAGCCACCCACAGTTCTCATATTTATAAAAGGATTGTCTTCACAAGAGGAAGAAGAAATATGCCCTTTCAGTGGATTTGGAAACTGTTAAATCCTAAGCGACACACAGGGATGAAGATACACAGAGATGGAGACACACAGGGATGGAGATACACAGAGATGGAGATACACATGGATAAAGATACACATGAAGTATTGTAGAGTATCCAGAACTTTTAGCAGCAACTGCTTTTATAACCTGCATTAGGGTTCCTGCATCCTGTTGTGTTCCAACTGCTATCCAGACTCTGTCTTTAGCCATGGACTCCTGGGGATGTTCCATAGCTGAGCATTAATGGGTGTCACTACAGTCCTAGTCCAGGAGTTGACAGCAATTAACTGACTTCCATCAGAAACCCTTAGTCTCCTTGGTCTAGAATTTGATGCTGTGTTCTTTTGCATGACTTCTACTGAGTCAGAAAAATTGCACAACACTATGATCTCTTAGAGTGTCTGTGTGTCCTTAAGAAACAGAGGTTTTCCTCTTTGGTTGAAACAAATACTTCATCCATGCCCTTTGAAGAGAGGGCAGCATGTAGATTTAGAAATGAATGACACAGCCAAGTTTGCTAAGCCTACTTCTTCTATGCTTCCAAATAGATTTGACAGCTATGCCCCTTGGGATGGTTTTTGAAATTAACTAAGGTACCTGATTCAATTAGTTTAGATTGACATAATATATCACAGAATTGTAAGCAACATCAGTACTACTCCAATTAAATATAAAGATGATTTTTTAACAATGTGTTGAAACTGAGTTTTTAAAAGAAAGTAACAGTGAATTTACTGAATAAGATTTAACATTACTTTTGTGTGTGTTGAATTACAGGTGTAATGGTGAAGAGTTCTTGATGATGCTGGGCATCGATCTCTTATCATGGGGCTTCTGGAAGAATCACGTGGTCTTAGTTTGTATAATGATTATCCTCTTATCAATTACCTATGTGCAGTTACTACTTCTTAAAAATAAGAGAGATATTTTAAAATACTCTTCAACTTCTGATGAATTAAACTGACATTAAACAATTAAAACTTTACTATGTGGCCATATTAGTGGCGCAGCAGGTAGCACTTGAACTGAGGAGTTTGGCCCACCAGATTGCAAAGCATCAATGGGCATATCTTGGATACATAAGGCCCTGAGTGTTCTGGCACCAAAATGTCTCTTGCTTCTGCTGTATTTTAACATGCTTGCACTCTTCTCTGGTATTTAGAATGGTATGAATGGTTGTGGGGGGACATCCCCACTGGCTTTAATGTAGCAACTGAGGGTTTTTACCTGTGGGTTTTTATGAAGATGATTTCCTCTTAGACTGTATTGTTTAACTGAAGTAATGATTTTAAACAATAGTAGCATTAGCTTAAGTAAAATTTTGATTATTAAGAATTTTTAACAAATGTAGAAGGGAGTATGATAGAGGTTATGTTAGTATGAAAATCAATATAGGTAAACATAGGATATAGTGTTGCTCCTACCCTGATAAAGAAGGGGCTGCAGAAGATAGAAAATATGACCAAGAAAAGGACCAAGAAAAGGACCAAGAAAATGTCAGGCAGCTAGGACTAATGAGCTTCTCTTGAGGAGTCATATAGACTATGGTCTAGGTAAATGATTAAGAATAACAATAGAGTCCCAAGAGTTAGCTCAAGCATTTTTTTATATTGGGCAATGTTTTCATAGGTTTCAGGGTGCATCATAGCTAAAACAAAACTTTAAACAATTGACTTTATTTGACTAGAAAACAAAGAATTGGATGGTTAATTAAGATAGTTGTATAGGACTCTAAAATATGAAAAGTGAAACTAGTAACCTGTTTTTCTGGCAATTATGAAAACTACTGCCTATGTAAACTATTATGACTGAAAAGCCCCTGATCCAATAATTTTAAAAAATAAATGTTTTAACTATATGTGAGTGTTTGGGGACAATTTCTTTGTAATACGTAAAATATTTAATCATGTAAGGGAAATGGGAAACATGATGTTTTTGTACTTGTATTCATTGTAATCATTCACTTAAATATAGGCTGTAAACACATTGTCATTTTTATATTGCTTGAAAGATTCTTCTGGAGTGTATAAGTTTTAAGGGAAAAATTAGTTAATGGGAAGTAAGGCATCAGGAAGTAGAGGAGAAGGAAGTCAGCAGAAAGTCATGAGAAGGAAGACATCAGGAAGTAGTAGTGAGAAGGAAGATAACAGGAAGTAGTGAGAAGGAAGTTGTCAGGAAGTAGTGAGGAAGAAGCCATTAGAAAGTAGTGAGAAGGAATTCATCAGGAAGAAGTGAGAAGGAAGTTGTCAGGAAGTAGTGAGGAAGAAGCCATTAGAAAGTAGTGAGAAGGAATTCATCAGGAAGAAGTGAGAAGGAAGTCATCAGAAAGCAGTGAGAAGGAAGTCATCAGGAAGAAGTGAGAAGGAAGTCATCAGGAAGAAGTGAGAAGGAAGTTGTCAGGAAGTAGTGAGAGGGAAGTCATCAGAAAAAAGTGAGAAGGAAGTCATCAGCAAAAAGTGAGAAGGAAGTCATCAGCAAAAAGTGAGAAGGAAGTCATGAGGAAGAAGTGAGAAGGAATTCATCAGGAAGAAGTGAGAAGGAACTTGTCAGTAAGTAGTGAGAAGGAAGTCATCAGGAAGAAGTGAGAAGGAAGTCCTCAGGAAGAAGTGAGAGGGAAGTTGTCAGGAAGTAGTGAGAGGGAAGTCATCAGAAAAAAGTGAGAAGGAAGTCATCAGCAAAAAGTGAGAAGGAAGTCATCAGCAAAAAGTGAGAAGGAAGTCATGAGGAAGAAGTGAGAAGGAATTCATCAGGAAGAAGTGAGAAGGAACTTGTCAGGAAGTAGTGAGAAGGAAGTCATCAGGAAGAAGTGAGAAGGAAGTCATGAGGAAGAAGTGAGAAGGAATTCATCAGGAAGAAGTGAGAAGGAAGTTGTCAGGAAGTAGTGAGAAGGAAGTCATCAGGAAGAAGTGAGAAGGAAGTCATCAGCAAAAAGTGAGAAGGAATTCATCAGGAAGTAGTGAGAAGGAAGTCATCTGGAAGAAGTGAGAAGGAAGTCATCAGGAAGAAGTGAGAAGGAAGTCATCAGCAAAAAGTGAGAAGGAAGTCATCATGAAGAAGTGAGAAGGAAGTCATCAGGAAGAAGTGAGAAGGAAGTCATCAGGAAGAAGTGAGAAGGAAGTTGTCAGGAAGTAGTGAGAAGGAAGTCATCAGGAAGAAGTGAGAAGGAAGTCATCAGGAAGAAGTGAGAAGGAAGTCATCAGGAAGAAGTGAGAAAGTAGACATTAGGAAAGAGAAAGAAGGAGAACGTTAGGGTAGAAGAACAGATCAGAAAAAGAATAGAGTAGAACAAGAAATGAAAATAATAATGAAATGAAGAACTAAGTTTTTCCTTCCAGAAAAGTCCTCATGTATCTATTTCTCTGTCCAGTATTTTGCCTTCTCTGCATCTCCTCTTAGTTTCTCTGACATGCTGAAGGCTTGCCATCCATCAGCCTCCTAGGTGAGATCCTGACATTTTGGAGGTGTGTGTGTGTGTGTGTGTGCGCATAGGTGAATGTGTGTTTCTATTTTTCACTGGCTCCATAAATCTAAGTTTTACTCCTTTAGATAGAAAAGACAATGGAGTGATTGATTCCATGGTCTGTGTCTCCCCTTCAAATTTCTGAGCTGCTGAGGGCTGATCTCTATAGCAGCAAAACTAGTTCTTCCTAAAGTTCCATAAATTCATTAAAAAAAAGCATGAATCATTCTTTGTTGAATGAGAGGACGCTTGTTTTGTTTCCAATTGCTTAGTTCCAAAATAGCCACTCAGAAACTGTATTAATTAAAACACTGCTTGTTCCATTAGCACTAGTTTCTTATTGGTTAACACTTATATCTTAATTTAGCCCATTTCTAGTGATGTATGTATCACCATGTGTCTATGGCTTACTGGGTAAAGTTCCATCAGGATCCAATGGGGCTACATGGCTTCTCCTGACCTCACCTCCTTTCTTCCTGCATTCAGTTTAGTTTTCCTGACTATCTAAGTTCTGCCCTGCTAGTTCCTTTCTTCCATAAAAAAAGGTATTTATTAGGTCCATATCTGATCATGTCTAATAAAATTAATTCTAAATTTCAGAAAAAAACATTTTTTATCAACATGGACAAGCCTCAATATTTTGAGATGAGATAGCTACACTAACAAAAATAAGTTCATTATAAATGACATATTTATTTCACTTATAAAGTTTTCTTTGAAAGTTAAAAAAAAGCAACTGGGATCTTAGGTTCTATGATGGAAATTTTCTACAGTTGTTTAATGAAGTGTGATTCCAAACTGTCTTCAAAATATTTCCATTATACTCCTGTACAAATGCTATAGCTAACACTACCCTGAACAGATTCCCACTGTAATGAACTGTGGTGAATGTAGAGACTCATGGCTGCTCAAGGGACCAGAGTAAGTGTCACTTGTATGCTTAACGGTAAACAGGACACTAATACCACCCTCTCTAAAGCTTAGAACAGTGTGGAAGAGGGGTGGAAATAGTACAGGAGCCAAAAGATGAAGAGAATGCCTGGAAATGCTATATTAAGAGAATGACACAGCCATTGCTACTTGGCCTTTGTAGATAGAGACTGCACTTTAATTTCCCAGTTACTCAGACTCTATTTTTCACATAATAACACAAAAACTATATTAATTACAACACTGTTTGGCTGATGGGTCAGACATAAATCTAGCTAGCTCTTGCTTCTTAAATTAACCCATTTCTATTAGTCTATGCTTAGCCACATGGCTTGGTACCTTTTATTAGTGCAGCATTCTCGTCTTGCTTCCTCCATGTCTTGGTGTCAAATGACTCTCTGCCTTTTCTTTTCCCAGAATTCTCTTAAGCTGATTGCCCCACCTATACTTCCTGGCTGGCTACTGGCCAATCAGTATTTTATTAGATCAATACAAGTGACAAATCTTTACAGTGTGCAAAAGCATTATTCCACACAGTCATAGAGTCTGTCTCATAACATCTTAGCACCCTGTACAAGACTGGATCCCTAATCCACACATCAAGGGTCAGAGAGGGACTCAATAGGACCATACTCCATTCTTCTGAACTGTTGATACTTGCAGATTATGGTAGCGAGTCAGTCATTGATTTCACATGTATACTCAACATGAGAGCCAGATAAGCTCCAGTCGATAGTCTAAAACCCAGGATCACACAAACAGCCCTGGTTAAACTCCATGGTTCACAAGACAAATCCCACAGTTATAAATGTGAAAAAGGAATTTGTCAAGAGGATATTTGGAGGGATTTGAAAGGAAATCAGAAAGGTAGGAGGGGGGAAGAATGGTTAAAAACCAATATATATATATATATATATATATATATATATATATATATATACATATACATATATATACAGTATACATATATATGTATATATGTGGAATTGTAAAATCTCTTTAAAAATTACAAATGTAAAAAAGGGAATTTTTGTGTACAGTATCTAATAAAGATTGTTTTCTATTTAGTGTCTCTTATTCTGTAAATAGGCAACAGTTAATTTTCTTTTAAAGTTTATACGACAGTAACAAACTAAATTATAAGTAAAACTGTCTAAGTGACAAAGTAATATTATTAAGTATTGCATGTTAATTAATTTCATTGATAAAATCATGAGAGGAAACTAATCAAATTTCTTTTAACTGGAAAAGGAGAATTTGTCTTAGAAAACCTTACATTCTTTACATTTTTACAACTTCATCTCACAGTGAAAATAAAAGCTATCATCCACCAAATGTAATAGCCAATGAATGCATCATTGGCCATTATTTGATCCATAAGAACCTGCACCAATTCTGTTTGAAATCATGGCCTAAAGCATGCTATAAAAACCTATGTTACTTCTAAGTAACATAATTTTTAAAAAAATCAGTGAAGATGGTAGTACATGTGTAAAGTGTCATTACTTGAGAGGTGAAAAGATTAAAAGCTAAAGATCACCCTCAGGTAGATGTATGTTTGAGAGTACCCTGGGCTACAAAACCTCAAAACAAACAAAAAACTCACACATGGAGAGTGACCATAAAAACATCTTCGATTAACTCATTAAGTAAGATTTATGGATGGTGTCTTGCAGTTTATATTGCTCCAAAGTTAGTGAGTAAAGGGTTTATTTGGTTTATACTTCTACATCACTGTTTATCATTGAAGGAAGTCAGGACAGAAAGTCAAGCAGGGCAGGAACCTGGAGACAGAAGCTAATGCAGAGGCCATGAAAGCTGTTGCTGCTTATTGGTTTTCTCGTCATAGCTTGCTCAGCCTGCTTTCTTATAGAAGCAAGGATCATCAGCCCAGGGCTAGCCCCATGAACAGTTCCTACAACTGAATCTTATGAGTCATTTCCACAAATGAGGCTCCTTCCTCTCTGGTGACTCTGGTTTGTATCAACATGTCATAAAACAAGTCAGGACAGTCCAATACTTCTCTGTGGTGATGTAATTGCTCATGAGTCTTGAATGAGGATCTTGGCTAAAGTTGTAGTAAAAAGGCAGGTTCTGGTGATATAAAATGGCTCTTGTGACATTTCCTGGGCGACTCTCAATCTAAAAGTCACATAAATTCTGGTTTAACTCAGTGATATAAAACTTGGCAAGAGGCTCTCCTGAGGAACATTGCTGAGACACAGATGTTGGGGTCCTGCCTTGCACATCAGTATCTGTAGAAAATGCCTCGTGGAATACTTGCCCACTCCCAAATGTGCTAGTTCCCAAGATCCTTTGCAGTCATAAAGATTACAGACTATGGTTTAGTAGCTGCTATATCTGCACATTCACAGGTCTTTATTTCCCTTAGGTTTCTATAATTTATATTAACTTCTTCATTCAATCTTTCTCCATAACAGAATAGTATTAATCACTAATATGGGTGATTTTTAAAAATCTTAAAAAATGATGCACAATGTAACAAAAAAATCCTGTTTGGCTCTTGGTGCAGACTCGTTGTCCCCCTAGCTCTTCCTGTTGCCCCTTTCAGTGTTTCTTCTATCCCATCTGCATCCCTTTCTGACTCTGTTGATCCACAGACTCTCTAGTAGAGACCCGCATCTGCCACACTAGGCTAGTACTCAGGTAGGGGACCTTCATCCTCCTTCCTGTCCTTAACTCTGGTCTCTCTAGACTTACCCTCAGCCCTGCTGCAGCCTGTCAACATGGGCCACCCCAATCACTAATTCTATCAGGGGCCCCGTCTTTTGTTAATGACCCAGAGAACACCTAGCTTTTTCCTGTCACCTTGTCAGTATTATCTTTCAGCCAAGTTCTGTTCCTCTGTGAGTATTGCTGAATTGCAGAAGAGCTCTTTAGCTGGGTCCTTACAGTTCTCCCAATAGTCTGGAATATATGGACCACATACCTGCCACACATGGCCAGGAACAGAGTGGATTACAATAACCAAAATGACACAATACCCACCAAAAAAAGACAAGCCTGGATAGTTACATCACGAAACACTTCAAATATTGAAATTCCAGATTCTTAGATCCAAGTGCAGAAAATGCAGACATAACCAACAAAGACAATGTGCATCTTCCAGAATCCAGCAACCCTTTCAAAAAACCTGAAAACTGTTCTACCACAAGATCCAGCTAGAGGACTCTTGGATATAAATCCAAAGGACTCTACATATTACTACAGAGGTACTTTCTCATCTATATTCTCTGCTTCTCTGTTCATTATAGCCAGAAATTAGGAACAGCTTTTGTAACTGAAGACTATGTGTGTGTTTCCTGGCTGACAAGACCTGAATAATCACACAAAACTACATCAATTACAGCACTGTTTGGCCAGTAGCTTAGTCATCTTTCTAGCTAGTTTTTACATCTTAAATTAACCCGTTTCTATTATTCTCTGTGTTGCCATGAGGATGTGGCTTACCAGGCAAGGTTCTGCCATCTGTCTCCTTTGGCAGCTACAAGGCATCTCTTTGTCTCTCTCTCTCTCTATATATATATATATATATATATTCAGATTTCCTGCCTGGCTTTACTATGCTAAGCCACTGGCCAAAATAGCTTTATTCATTAGCCAATAAAACATTGCATGTACAGAAGAACATTCCACATCATCTTCCCTTTTCTTTCTAAATTAAAAAGGCTTTAACTTTAACACAGTAAAATTGTAGATATAAAACAGTTTTCAAGCATGAAGTATAGTTACAATTATCAGTCCATTTACATTTGGCAAATTAAGGAAAATACTCTACCATCTATTCTCTCTTTATGAGTCTAGAGTTTTATATCTAATTTATCTCTTATCATAACTAAGAAAACTATAACTATCCATCTTCAACTGCATCAAAAATTCCAGAAGGCTATAATATTACCTAAGTAAACAGGAGGCACATTGTAAGCAACTTCCAAAACTCTATAATTAACAAAGACATCTCACTGCCTGGAAGGTCACCCAAAGTTCTTCTGTAACATTCGGGCATTCATCTTCAGCCTACAGGCCCATAATTTGTGGCAGACATTTCAGTGGAGCAGAAAATTTAAAGATCTCTTCTGCCTTGCAATTGCAAAGTTCATCAGTTTCTTTCTTCTGTGTCCTGCAGAATGTCTGGCAGTTTCTTCTGTGAAGCAGGAACCCTGAAGAACCATTTTATCTTCTTTGGACAAGTTCAGCAGTCACTTTCTGTGGGTCTTGCATGTCCAGTTCATACAGCATGCCATCAAGCAATCCAGAAAGATCAGTTTTTGCCTAAATGGCTGTCCTTGTCACATTGAAGACAAATTTCATATGGAGTTTTCTATGTGCATCAACCTTTCTGAAGTAATTGGTGCCTTCAGAAGCAGACATGTCTCAAAAATGCTTCAAATGCCATATTCTGTAGGTCTTTGAAAAGTTTGAAGAATACTTATTCTTTTGAAATATATGTGTGTATGTACATCTAGAAAACCTGACTAACATGACTAAAAGTTTGACTATTATAAATGACCATCTATTAATCTGTAAGTTTTAATTATGCATTACATTTTTAAATGAGCTGAACAAACACATAATAATTTAAACAAGAGTAGAAATATACATACAACAAAATTGGCCTTAAATTTGTTTCAATAAACAAAGATCCATACCAATACAAAGTATTCATCTCTATATCATATCTACCTTATTATTATATTTTTAGAAATTGACTGTGACCATTAATCACTTATAACCAATTCCTTTTAAATAAAAACAAATGTTTATAAACAATTATTTTGGGAATTTGTGCACAGTTTTCTCTAAACTGCTTTCTGCTGTTGGTTGGGTGCAGTATTTTTTAGGGTTCACAGAGACCTTTCAGGAGGTCTTTTTCCATGAAACCACATTATCCTGGACAGAATCCACAGATTCTCATCTTCTGTGGAAACAAAAGTAGAGCCTCTTTTCCAAAGCAACATATCTTTAGACACAAATTTTTAAAGGCAAAATACATTTATGTTGGTTTAGCTTAGTAGTCCCCACAATCAAATATCTCTCTGCAGTCAAAAATTTAAAGAAAAAACACAATAATATACATAATCTGGACTCTCTGTGTGTATTCCATCTTTACATGGCTTATTACAAATAATACTGCTATGAATAATATAGTTGAGCAAGTGACCTTGTTGTATGGTTGAACATACTTTGGGTATATGCCCGAGATTGGTATTTCTGGGTCTTGTGGAGGGTTGATTCCCAATTTTCTGAGAAACCACCCTACTGATTTCCAGAGTGGGTATACGAGTTTGCATTCCAACAGAAATGGAGGAGTATTCCCTTATGCTGCATCCTCTCCAGCATAAGCTATTATTGGTATTTGTGATCTTAGCCATTCTGGCAAGTGTAAGATGGTATTTCAGAGTCATTTTGAGTTGCGTTTTCCTGATGGCTAAGAATGTTGAACATTCACTTAAGTATCTTTCAGCAATTTGAAATTCTTCTGTTGATAATTCTACATTTAGATCTGTACCCAACTTTTAGTTGGATTATTTGATATTTTGGTGTCTAATTTCTTGAGTTCTTTATATTTTTTGGAGATGATTCCTCTGTCTGTTGTGGAATTGGTGAAGATCTTTTCCTATTCAGTAAGCTGCCTTATTGTTTCATTGACTATGTCCTTCGATTTGAGGAAGCTTCTCAGTATCAGGAAGTCCCATTTATTTACTTTTGCCTTCAGTGTCTGTGCTGCTGGGGTTATATTTAGGAAGCGGTCCCCTTTGCCCATGCATTAAAGGCTACTTCCCACTTTCTTTTCTATCAGTTTCAGTGTGGCTGGCTTTATATTGAGGTCTTTTAATACATTTCAACTTGAGTTTTGTGCATGGGGATAGGTATGGTCCTATTTGCATTCTTCTACATGCTGATGATATACAGTTATGCCAGCACCATTTGTTAAAGATACTTTCTTTTTTCCATTGTATAAATATTATCTTCTTTGTCAAAAATCAGGTGTTCATAGGTGTGTGAATTAATATCCAGGTCTTCAATTTGATTTCATTTTTGGTCAACCTGTCTGTTTTTATGCCAATACCAGGCTGTTTTCATTAGTGAAGCTCTATAATAGAGCTTGATGTCAGGGATGATGATGCCTCCAGAAGTTGTTTTATTATACAGAGTTGTTTTGGCTATGCTGGGATTTTTGTTTTTCTATACAAAGTTGATTTGAGTATTAGTCTTTCGAGATTTGTGAAGAATTGTGTTGGGATTGTATTGAATCTGTAGATTGCATTTGGTAGGATTTCCATTTTTATTATGTTGATCCTACCTATCCAAGAAAATGGGAGTTCTTTCCATTTTCTGATATCTTCTTCAACTTCTTTCTTCAAAGATTTAAAGCTTCGACCTATAGCAGGGCAGAATATAGCCAGGTTGGAAGAGATATAGAGAGAGAATAGGCAGAGTCAGAGAAAGACACCACATAGTTGCTATAGGAAACAGAGACCCCAGAACCTAACCAGAAAACCACACGCCTCCTATTAAAATATGAAATAATCAGAATTTCATTTAAGATGTAAGAGTTAGTTAATAAGAATCCTGAGCTAATAGTACAAGAAGTGTTTTAATTAATATGGTTTCTGTGCAATTATTTCAAGTCTGGGTGTTCAGGAAACAAACGCATTCTACCTATATTAGTAGAACCCATAATGTCATCTGGTTTTGGTCATGGTGTTTTATCAATATAGAAACTCTAACTTACACACCATGATATTCACAAAATATTCAAGATATAGAGCAAATTATAATAATACTCATGTTATAAGGGGAAAAGATTCTTCCATTAAGATAAAGCTGTATAGCTGATTTTAAAACGATGCTGCACTACGTCACCATATGCTAAATAATATGAAAAATCCAGTCACATGGGGATACGTTCAGACATCTCCTAGGCCTCTTTACTTCTAACAGTTTATTTGCTAATGAAGGGATCTTGATGCAATGTATATCTCATATTAGATCCCCCAAATCTTCAGGAGTATTAATAGGAAAGTTGTGGAATGTGAATATAGTGTAGAGTTTAATGAACAGTGATGTCTCAATGTTAATGTCAGCATTTCCAAAGTACACTGACAAAATATGGGAAAGGAGCACAAAGAGCTCTCTACACTGTCTTCCTAAATTTCTATACACTTAAAATTATTTGAAAATTAAATTCATTAAACCATATGCTGTGGGATACTCATGTAACTCATGCATATCAGGAGGCAGAATCAGGAGGACATGGATTCCAAACAAGTTTGTACTAAGGGCAAAAGAAGGTGTCTCAAAAAATTAAGAAAATATGACTAGATGAAAAAGTGGATGAAGAACTTAAATTCATGCCTACAAATGTTAGAAGACAAACTGAGCTGTAACAGTGCTCTGATGGCAAACAGAGATGGGTACATTGTGTCATTTCAGAAGCAACAGGTGGAGACAGGAAGCCTTGAGTAGAGGGGCATGTCTACCTCGCATATGTTAGTCACAACCCATTTCCTAACCTAGAGTGGTGTTCATAATGTATCTTGTTTAAAATAATTCACCAAACTGTACTTAATTCTGTTTTAAACAAGTTTTCCATGTAATATATTTTGAGCTTATTCTTTCCCTTTTTCTAACTGCTACCAGACCCTTCCCACCTATCCACCTACCAAATTCTATGAACATTTCACCAGAATCCTTTCTTTATACTGCAGATTTAGCCAAAGCCTCCAATCAAGACTGAGCTATTACATCACTACAGAGAAGTATCCACCTGTCCTGGCTGGTTTTATGGAAAGTTGACACAAACTAGGGTCATCAGCAAAGAAATCTTAATTGAGAAAATGCCTCCATTAGATCCAACTGTAAGGCATTTTCAAATTAATATTCAATGCAGAGTACCCAGCAACTGTGGGTGTGGCTACTACACTGGGCTGTTGATTCTGGCTTCTATATAAGAAAGATTCTGAGGGAGTGATGTGGGAGTCCCTCTGTGTGCTGTGATTGCCATTAATGAATAAAGAAAATGTCTTGGCCTGTTGATAGGGCAGAACGTATGTAGGTGGAGAGGACTGGACTGAATCCTGGGAGAAAGAAGGGCGGAGAGAGAATCCATTGAACAACCAAAGACAGATGTGTTGAAATTTTGCTGATAGGCCATGACCTCGTGGTGATATACAAATTATTGGAAATGGGTTAAACTAAGATATAAGAGTTAGCCAATAAGAAGTTAGAGCTAATGGACCAAGCAGTGATTAATAAATATAGTTTCTGTGTGATTATTTCAGGGCTAAGCATCCGGGATGAACAAGCAGCCTCCTCCTAAAAAGGAGGCATGTGAAGAACCAGTAAGCAGCACCCCTCCATGGCCTCTGCATCAGCTCCTGCTTCCAGGTTCCTGTCCTGTTTGAGTTCCTGTCCTGACTTCCTATGGTGATGAACAGGGATATGGAAGTGTAAGTCAAATAAACCCTTTCTTCCCAAAGTTGCTTTTTGGTCATTGTGTTTCATTAAAGCAATAGAAACCCTAACTAAGACACCATAGACAAATCTTATATAATGAACTCATTGAAGGTGTTCTTAAGGCCACTCATTATATGTAGTCTTTTGTTTGTTTTGGTTTTGGTTTGAAGTTGTGTCTTTTTTAGCCTTGGGGAGCCTCAAACAGACTGACTACCTGAGGATGACCTTGATCTCCAGATCTTTCCACCTCCCAAGTGAAGAGACTGTAAGCATGCACCACCACACCAAGTTCACTGATTTTTTTAACCTTAGAAGTTACATGTGTTTTTATAACATATTTTAGAACCATGTTTTTTAAACAGAATCAATACATTTTAATAGACCAGATAATGGCCAATGGTAGATTCATTTGGTGGATGATAGCTTATGTTCTCACTGCAAAGATGAAGATTAAAAAATGTAAGGTTTTCTAGGACATAGTCTCCTTTCCCAGGTAAAACAATTTTTTTGGTTCCTCTCTGATTATTATCAATGAGATGAACTAACATGTAATACTTAATAACATTGTCTTGGTGCTTAGACCCTTTTAATTATAATTTAGTCTGTTACTATTTTATGAACTTAAAAAATAACCATTGCTGATTTAGAGTCAAACAGAAACCAAACAGGAAAAGGTCTTCATTAGATACTGTACACAAGAAGTTCCTTTTTTATATTTGTAATTTTTATTTTAAAAATGTGACAATTCCATATATGTATATAATGAATTCCAGCTAATCTTACTCCCTCCCACCTTTATTCTTCCCTTCCAACCCCTTTAAATACCCTCTTTACAGGTCTGTTTTCCACATTCATAAATTTGGATTTTGTCTCGAGACTCACAGAGTTTAACCAGTGCTGTCTATGTGAGCCTAACTGCCTCTCCTCTGAGTACACACGTGAAATCAATGATTGCCTTTCTCCTATAATCTACCAGTATCCAACAGCTTAGCATAATGGAGTATTGTCATGTTGCGTCCCTCTGTGACCCTTGCTGTGTTGATGAGGGACTTAGTCTTGTTCAGGTAACCATAGATGTGAGATTGAGCGGGGTTGCCAGGGCCATGTCATGCCCACAATGTAGCATTCCCAGCTGTTCTTCTCGTCTTCTGACTTCTCTTCTCTTTACACCCCTCTTCCGCACAGTTCTAAGCTTTAGAGGGGGTAGTACAGGTGTCCTGGTTAGGGTTGAGCTCTCAAGTGTCACTTACTCTGGGCCCTTGAGCATCCATGAGTCTCTGCATTCAACACAGTTCATTACACTCAGAATCTTTCTTGGGTAATGCTGGCTGTAGCATGTGTCCATGAGTAGAAAGGTAAATATTTAGAGGACAGAATGAGACCGCAGCTCTTTAAATAACTGTAGAAAATTTTTACTATAAAACCTAAGACCCCAGTTTCTGGGTTTTTTTTTTTTTTTGGCTGAGTTTACAGAAAAATAAAAAAACTTTTTAGTTGTTATTTTTAAGGATAATTCAAAGAAAATGGAAGAGTGATTTTAAAATATCACTTTTTCTTAAGAGCTAACAATTGTACGTAGGTAATTGATAAGAGCAAACTCATTATACAAGCTAAGGCCACGAGATTCTGCCAGAATCCCCATGAAGAGAGACTGATGCTCCGCATTGTCAAGAATTCTTCTCCAGTACATCTGTTAGTCAACACACACACAAAAAAAAATATGTCAAAGTTTATTTATACATTCACTGTTACATGATTTTAAAAACCCATAGTTCCAACATATCATTTACAGTTTCTTTTTTATATTTAATTGGTTGTAGTAATGATATACTTACAATTTTGTTACATATTATGCCAATTTAAACTACTTGAATCAGGTACCTTAGTTAGTATCAAAAACCATCCCAAGAGGCATAGCTGTAACATCCATTTAAAAGCAGTGGAAGCAGGCTTAGTAAACTTAGACTTAGTAAACTTAGGCTTAGTAAACTTAGCTGTGCCATTCATTTCTAAATCTACAATGCTGCTCTCTCTTCAAAGGGCAAAGGCATGGATGAAGTATTTGGTTTCTCTTAAGTGGAAAACCTCAGGTATATAATGACACACAGATGCTCTAAGAGATCAAAGCTTTGTGTGCGTCTGCTGACTCACACACAGTCATGCAAAAGAACACAGCATCAAATTCTAGACCAAGGACCGGAAGAGAAGAAGGGTTTAAGACAGAAGTCAGTCAGTTTCTATCAGCTCCTGTACTAAGAGAATGGTGACAATTATGGATGCTCAGCTATGGAACATCCCCAGGAACCCAGGACTACAGTCAGAGGCTGGGTAGCAGTTGGAGCACAGAAGATTGCAGGGGCCTGGACACAGGTTAGAAAAGCAGCTGCTGCCAAAAGTTCTGGATACTCTACAATACTTCCTGTGTATCTCCATCACTGTATGTCTCTATCTTTGTGTGTCTCCATCCCTATGTCTATCCATTCCCTTGTATTTCTTAGGATTGAACAGTTCCAAAATCCACTGAAAGGGCAGATTCCTCCTTCCTCTTGTGAAGACAATCCTTTTGTGAGAATGAGGTCTGTTGTTGATGGCTGTCCATGGTTTCATTTTATCCATCCAAGTCCTCCTGACCAGACACTGGTAAGGAATTTGTATTACAAGGATGCCAGGAGAGAAGAGACATGGGAAATAAGAAACACCCCACACTTGTTTTCTTATCAGTAATTCAAACATAAATTTGGCTTACTATTATTCATTATTATTGTGAGCATTCATGAGAGATTTAAGATATCAGCATATTTTTCTCTCATTTATATATCAAAATCAAATCAAAGAAAACAATCATAGAAAGTAAAGGTGTTTTATGGCATTAGACAAAAAAAATATTGCCTTCTCAATGTGGAGACACAGAACTGGCTTACAGTGCAGGCTCCTCCTGGGACAGATGAGACAAAGTTGGGAAACGGTTGCTTAGCAAACCAAGCATAGATGAAAGCAAACTTTCATTGTCCATTTATCAAACATTGTGTTGGAATCTGTACCCTGGATAGGGAAGCAGCCTTTGAGCTCAGTTCTTCACGCTCTACTGGTTACTAAGGAGTGCTTTGCTTCTGTATATATTTTGCCTTGTTTCTATGTACTTCTTTTCATTTTTATTACTGTTATAAATTGAGGTATTGTTTCTTGCAAGGTGAGGCAAGAGTTTCTCATGATCATGTACTTGAGTAAAGGGGGGTTTTAGAGTCGAGGTAATGCTTTTTAGTCTGTATAAAATGCCATACAAAATAAACCTTATTATGCAGTTGTCCATACTCTGCATCCCCTGTGTCCTGATTTGTGTGAGACCCTTACCCAGGGACCCCAACGCACTAGACACTGACATCTCAACATTGTGAAATGTGTGTTTTTCATTGCAGGACAAGTCTTGATAGGACATTTTACACACACACACACACACACACACACACACACACCAGCCTCTGATTTCCTAAAGTCCTCTAGAGTGTGGTGCAGAGGGAAGACCCTGAATGCTGCCAGGCAAAGCTAAGTCCATTTGGTCCTTGCTGTCCTCACATTCTTAGGCTCTGCTTACAGGTGCCATAATCTGTACATGTGAAAACTGTATGCCCTTGTAAACTATCAGAGCAGCTATGTCAAACTCAAATATTCTGAAACAAGGAACTCAAATCCACAATCAAGATACCAAAACTATTTTTAAAGGGCCAAAAAAACTCTTTCTGCACATTATCTACACATGGAACAGTAGGATAGAAACACAGCCACCTGTGCATTGGTTACCATGACTCACTCTGGGGAATGGGCAGAGAGCAGAGTGTTAACCCTGAAAGGATGGGTTTCCTCTCTATGTCTAGGAGCATTCTATGTCCCCATCATGACACTGAACTGAAGCTTACATTACAAAGTTGTGACATTTATTGATTTCTACCGTTCTGTGTTCTGGACAGAAGTTTTGTCCCAGGACTTCATTGTGTAGCAAAGCCTATAACACAAACAAGAACAGGGAAAGGCAAAAGTTTAACATTTCCATAAGTTTCCAAAGAACAAACACAGTTATAACTTCGAGTTCAAACTTGACAGTAATTTCCAAAATATTTTTAGACAAAGAACTTAGTTCAGTCTGTCTAGCAAATTTAGTGTCCCTCCCCCACACAGAGGAGTTTCAAAATTAAAATGATGGGGTTTCCCAACTACTAAGATGTGAACTCTCTACCTAGACTACTCCAGGATCCTCCCTCTCTGCCAAGTCCATAACCCCATAAACACAATAATTGAAATAATACTACTGATTTATAGCTTGTTTTCATCAAAACCAGTTGTGAAAGTCAATATGGCTCTGCTATCACATAGTTTCCGTTTCTTTTATTATCTAAATTATATATCTTAGTACCTGACCCTTTAGTTATTTCCTTATTGAGTTGCATCTCAACTATAAGCTTTTTATCATATCATCTACCTCTCCCCTTTACTCTAACCCTTTATTTCCCTTAAATAACACATGACCAGGGGAAAACCCGAGATGACTCACTCACCTTTGGCTATAAAACCAAGAGGAAAGTTCTCATTTTTTTGCTCCTGCAAGTAAACCCCTGGGCAGCAGCTGGTTAGAGATTACAGCTGAGGAAAGGACTTGGTTGGGAATCATTTCATTTGCTACAGTTGGAAAACCCAAGCACAGTTACAGATGGACAACTTACTGTAAATCCATAATGCGGAATGCTAAAGTAGTAAAGCCAGGAGAGGTCGTGCATGAAGTTTATAGAAAATAGTGACAGACCTGTGATAAACTACAAAGAGCAAAACCACACATTAGTACCAGTCCAATGAGTTAGAGATCTAGACAAGATCCTTCCTATTCAAAACCCCTTCATCTTCCAGACCACTTCTGCTCAGATCAGCTTTTTAAAATATTATTTCAGTTAACTATAAACAGAATTCTTCACTCTTTGCAAAGCCAAGGCTCATTGTGGTTTCAAAAAGGAGGATCTACCACCCCTCTCTGTAGGAGTCAAATGCATGTTTGGATTGTTTATCTTTAAAGGGGCATGTAATCTACCCACAATCTATTCAGTGGTCTAGGAGAGCACCAACCATTGTGTGTGGTGTCATCCATGATCTGCTGGTCCCACATTCTATAAGAAAGCAGTCTGATCAAGCTTATAAGCAGCACCCCCATGGTCTCTGCATCAGCTCCTGCCTCCACATTATGCAAGTTTGAGTTATGATTTTGACTTCTTTCATTGATGAATAGTAATATAGAAATGTAAGCCAAATAAACCCTTTTCTCCCCAACTTTCTTTTTGGTCATGGTGTTTCATCACAGCAATAGAAGCCTTAAACAGGACAAACACTGAACATCATATACCAACTTCTACTTCCAAGAATCAGTAAGCCTTGTTATGTATAAGAGTTTTGACTCTCCCTTCCTGATTTTAGGATTCATTTTGGATTAATTTAAAATATCACCTTAAGACAACTTCAAGCCTAGAACTGATAATCCACACCATGTGGTGAAGAGCAGCAGAAACAGTGCCCTACACCCCATTTAAAAACACAAACCACAGAATCACACGGAGATGGCAAAAAGCACTGATGGGGATGAACAAGGAACAGCTCTGAAGTTCACATAAAGTTTGTTCAGTCTGCTCTTAAATACACAAGAACATGCAAAACAATAACTGTGTATGCATGCACTCAGACTGCACCTGACCAACTGCCTATACAAAAAAATACATTTGGCTTCATAACTGGTTTTTAAAGTTCCATATACAAACTTTATACAATAGCCAGCTGTCTTAGTTCCTTTCTCTGTGACTGTGATAAAACACCATGACAGAGAAAAGTCAGGAGTTTGTCCAAGTATAAATTACAAACATAATGGTAACAAAATGAGGGAATTGGTCTCATTCACAGTAACCTCAAAACAGGAGGAGCGGAAGAGAGGAAATATATTACAATAAATCTAAATAAATAAAATAATTGTACAAGAGAAAAATTAAGATATGGATAAACAATTGAAGATACAAGAAGAGAGACAGACCTTTATGCTTATAGATTCATAGGGTAAATAGGAAAGTATCCATCGTAACTAAAACAACCAACAGATTCAGTGCAATCCTTATCAAAATTCCAATAAAATTTACATAAATTGAAAAAATACTAAATTTCACATGGAAATAAAAAATACCCAGGTTGGAAAAACAATCCTGAACATAAACAATAAACCTGTCAGATGTATCACCACCAATTGGTGAGAGAATCCATCCCTCAGTAGTGCTAGGAATAAGAGGTTTTCAGTGGGCGTGCCTATACATCTAGGAATAATGTAGTGATGAGGTGAGCAGGCCTGCTTTTTGTCCCGCTCAACTCCCACACGGCTAGCTTAGCCCCAGAAATAATAACACAAAAACTGTATTCTTTTAAACACTGTCTGCCCCATTAGTTCTAGCCTCTTATTGGCTAATTCTCATATCTTGATTAACCCATTTCTAATAATCTGTGTAGCACCACAAAGTGGTGGTTTATCGGGAAAGATTTTAGCCTACATCCATCTCAGGTCAAAGAATCATGGCGTCTGACTCACTTCCCTTCTTTCCAGCGTTCTGTTCTGTCTACTCCACACACCTATGTTCTGACCTATCAGGCCAAGCAGTTTCTTTATTAATTAACCAATGAAAGTAACACATAGACAGATGACCCTCCTACGTCAGAATTAGAGTGATAAACTCTGGCAAAAGTGACCACCCATGTCTCATAAAGAGGGCAACATGCTACTCCACTCAGAGGAAAGGATACTTGAGTCTGGGCATGTCTTCCCTCACAGGTGTAGCTGTCACTCCTTGGGCACATGCGCTGTACAGTTTACCCAAGTATTCAGGTCTCTACATGTGTTTTATAAGCACATTTAGCAAAGGTAAAAGCAGAGTGAATGCTACCAACTCCATGTCCTTTAGGTTATGAGGGATTGATAGAGTCCTTTTGGGAATTAATTTTAAAGACTGCCTGGATGATCCAAAGGGGACAACTTGGGACACATGTACTTGTCCACCAGAAAAAGCTTTCTATTTTTTATTTGTTTGTAGGTATATTTTGTTTCCTAGGTAAGATTAAGACTAGACACTCATCAAAACAAACTGTTAGAAAAGCTGTTTTTGTTACATTAACAAGTGTTTTTTATCACATTAAAATAATAAACAAGACTTTTAATATGACTTTCCATTTCCCTGGGACAATTATTTCAGCACACTTTCACTTGGCTGGAATGTGTCCCACCTCCTTAACCTTCTGAACTGTGTTCTCAGTTAACATCACAGGAAATGGGTCGCCTAGATTCTTCTGAACTTGTTTTATGTCTTTTTATTTTTTTGTCTTTTAGCAGTATTTGGTTCCCAAGGAGAAAACCAAGGGCTGGAAATTTTAACAGAGGATTCTGGGTGAAAATTCTGTAACCTAAGAGAAAGTAAAGTGGAGGAGTAATCCTCAACACAGTTGATGAGAAATTGATTTTAGTTTCGTTGGTGGTAAGTGCAGTGGACTCCCTAAGACTGGAGACATGCAACATTCGTATCTATTCATCTGAGGAGGAAGTAGAATCCTACCTGTGCATATTAAAGTGTTTGTTTGTTTGTTGTTTAGTTTCTTTGTTTCTGTGGTATTTGTAGAAGTCCATCTGGATTCCTTCAAAGGGGTTCAGTTCAGATCTCCCATGTGGGTTTTTAATTATATCCATACTCTTTTTTTTTCTTTTAGCAAGTTCATTAACACTCATACTGGACTGATACACACCTGTATAGACTCTAACTAAATTTGGTTTCTATTGTTGTGATACCATGAGCAAAAGTATGGGGAAAAGGGGGTTTATTTGGCTTTCCCATCATGACCACAGTCTATCATTAAGAGAAGTCAACATGGAAACTCAAGGGAGGAACCTGGAGGCAGGAGCTGAAGCAGAGACCATGGAAGAATGGTGCTTAATGTCTTACTCATCATGGCTTCGACAGCCTGGATGACCTTCCTACTATAGTGTTGTCCACAGTGGGCTGGGACCTTCCACATCAATCATTAAGAAAAGAACACTTCCTCCCTAGACTTGCCTACAAGTGAATCTGAAAGAATCTTTTTTCAACAGAGGTTGGTTTTGTTTTGCTTTGTTTGAAACAAGGTTTCTCTGAGTCATACTGGTTCAAATTCATTTAAACTTTATGCTGAGAATTGCAGTTACGAGTTGGTTGTGTAATCATTAGGTGGTACTAGCTTCAAGAAAGCATTAGACTAGACCAGATATCTTGTTAATGGTTTTTAAAATCAAGTATCCTAGATAGGTAACAACGCATTGTTGTAGGATCAGGCTCAGTTATAAATACAAAAAAAGCCCAGTGATTGCCAGCAAGCAAATGATTAATTCCTTTCTCCCATTTCTGACCTCAAGTTTCAATAATAAATTCAGACAAATCAAGGCTACAGAAGATAACTTTACTCTGTAGCCACAGATGATGGCTGCAGGTGTTCTTGGATAATTTGAAACTATGCATAATCTTTATGTTTGGAATGTGACTTTTCATGACTCTCATACTGCCTGAAATTATTGGCTTGGATATAAAACTATAAGAAATACAGAAGGCAAAGCAATGTAGTAATTCAAGGATTGAAGCGAAAGAACAAAATGAATGTAACAGCAAGAGGGGCCAACCTGAGAAAATAAAGACAAGTAACCACCAAGAGTATGCATGAGTTTTTAAACTTCCCCTAAAAAGACCTTAGATAGGAGAGGTCTAAGTTATTTGCGATGCTGTGGGTTTCTCTTTGAGATTTAGCCTGAGACTGGTTTCCTGGGGCTGGAATAATGTAAATCCTGTCTGATGTTGTGGTTAGTGGGGTCATAGGTCCCAGGGGAAAATCTACTGTTATTCTTTTAAATGGATATGGTATTAACTGACTTCCAATGAGTTGTGATACTCATAGATTAGTGCATCTCAAACTTTCATCAAAAAAGTTCCTTTAGCAGGAGACAGTGATTAACAAAGCCACACCACAGGTCAACACAGAGAGAAAAGAGACTACACAGGACCCAGCCCTGAATGGGACATCTAGATATCGCACCCTCCTCCCAAGGATCAAGGATCATGAAAGAGAGGCTAGAGATATTGTACGAGCCAGAGGCAGTGGACAACTACAATAAGACAGTGTTTTCCTGTCGCAACAGGACAGTGACACATATGAGTGCAGAGCAGCTGTGACAGCATGGACATCACCTGTACAAGATCAAGACAGACAAAATCCTGCATGGAGGGGGAGAGGAGGCCATGAACTCCTACCCCTACTTGAGGAGCTATTGGTAGTGATGATTGCTCGAAGGGGGAGAGCCAGCTTTCTTTAAGAATGTGGCCCCTGAGAGCCTACCCATGCTCCAGTAGATGGCTCTCCACACAGGCACGTATGGGCACAGCTAGGTAGAATCAGTGGTTTACAAAATCTAAACAAAGAATGAGACAGGGAGGATAAAATGGTGAGAGCAACAGGAAATGTAGCAGTTACTTCCCTGTTGCTCTAACACAACACCAAGTCAGCTTGTAGAAGGGAGAGTTCCTTTGGCTTTGGGTTTCCAGAGATAGAAGAGGCCATCTTGGCAGGGAGGCCTGGCAACAGGCAACAGGCAACGTAGTTGGAGAGGAAGCTAAATACTCACATCTTCACATGACAGTGCAAAGCAGAAAGGAAGGAGAAAGGAGGACAACACTATAGACACCCACAGCCCCTCCCCTGCCCAGGGACAGACTTTCCCATCAGTCTCTACCTCCTAATGGTTCCAGAGCCTCTCACACAGTATCATCATCTGTGAAGCAAGTGTTCAAGTTCCTGAGCCTTAGGGGACATTTTTCATTCAAAATTTTACAGGGAAGAATTTGGGAGAGAGAAAATTGCATGAACTTCATTTAAACACTATGTGTATTTAAGAATTTCTCAACAAAAAATTAATTAATAACATATTTGTTGAAAGTTTACATTAGAGGATGGTCTTATATTTATGACCATATAAATAAGAATAAGAACAAATTTTTGCATTTTCTCAATGGAATGCATCTGCCATTGCCAAGCAATAGTATGTTCCTGCACTAACAGAAAGACGTGAACAATTAATACGCTACATTAATCGTTGTACTTAGTTGATATGTTTTTTTAAAAAAATGTGGAATCTGGTTGCTTTTATCAATTGATTCATTTACATTCAGTGTGTAATTCATGGGCATGAAAGACTAAGACTGAGTAACCAATTACAGACAGATGAGCAGAAGTGTGCTAATTCAGGAGACTGGTTAGTACTTAGGAGTCTGGCTGGAACCTTCCACTATTTCTGTCATTCTTCAGAACAAGTGAACCCTGAGATAGACGCCTTGTACTCAACAAATTACACTGACCATGACCTTGGCTTTCCCACTAGTGACTTTTGAATAAACCAAATCATATCTGCTGTGGTTATAAGAGTTGGCAATTCTCTCAACCAGCAAGAAGGGAAGGCAGCAATCTGTCTTGTTGTGGGGCAATCAGCCAATCACACCACTCCAATTTTTTATGGCTTTGTAATATGATCCCAAGAAATGTCTGTTAAGAGCTCACTAGAAATGACATGCCAACCACATCATAGGACTGACACCACAGCAGCAGCCACAAATGTTAATGGAAAGATGTCTCCTTCTCTCCTACTGACCATAATAAGCTTTAGTATAAAGCCTCGTGTCCCATGTTTTGAGGTGTCAAGCAGGTTATATATACAAGAAAAAACACATTACCTATTAGAAAAAAAATAATTCTTACTCACCACCATGAACATAAAATATATGGTGATCAGTTGTGTTGGTACAGCTGCTGCATTCTCCCCTGCTCCTAAAGACAGCAGCAGGGAACTGGTACAGCAAGCCAACATTGTGATTGTAAATATCATAGTGAAGAAACCCTTCACATCTGTTCGTACTCCTTCGAAAGAAAAAAAGGGGGGTTAGTCCAGCTACTGAAATCCAGGCTATTTTACAGTTTTCAAATAAGAGTTCAATCTCCAAAGAGACTGGTAACAATTTTAGAGTCTAAATAAAGCAAAAATTAATCCTTTATAATACATATGAATAGATATCTAATAACTGATCTTGCTCCACTGACACTGTCTCAAATGTATAAGTTATTAATTAATTAATTATAATACATATGATCTCTTAGTAAAATAAGACCTTTATAAACAGCTTTGCAGTTCTTTTGAAAGCAAGTCTTGGAGACATTTTTTGAACTGAACACCTGATTTATGGCACATAGTGGAGACATGCTCTTCTACTTTAGACTCGCCACAGTTGTACAAACCAAAACATGCTCCTCCAAGAGTAAACACACATTCTCTTGCTTTGTCACTTACCTGCTATGCTGAATACTATAACAGTAAATATAATACTTGGGAATAACCTTCTGGGCACCAGCTCACCCAGCAATTTCCCAAGGAAATACGATGACACTCTGTAGTATCCACTGGTGTGCTCATGTCTAGAGAGACAAAGATCACGTTATACATCTTATATAGATTAGTCCAGAAGGCACAGGGGAGATGCTGGCTAAACTGACTTCTGCTACAACAGGGAGCCTAACAGGACAGTGTTCCCTACTGCCCAGGGTGACTCCCATACATGTCCCCATCTTCAGGACTAGCATCTCTAAGCCATCATCATTATAAAATTCTCACTATGATTCTCCCCACCAGAGAACTCTCTCTTCTTTAGTCCACTCTGGCCACACAACAACCCCTCCAAGGAAACAGCCCAATGTGCCCATTCTCCTCAGAGTCTCTGCCCCTCTGAAGCTGGCCCCTGGCTCCCTGAGGAGCAGCTCATTCGTATCTCACCTCAGACTATAGTCATGTGTTGGGACCAATTGAGTACTGGCCTCCAGCTGCTCTTCCCTGTCTAGAGCCTTCTAATTGAAGTTACTAGAAGCTGTGCCTAGCCTAGAGGATCAGAGGATGGGATTTTCACCTGTTTGCCATTGACTGCAGGGTATTTAAGCCTCCATGGTGCTAATAAAGAAGGGCTTTTGTACCAGCGATTAGAGGTCTGTGTGTTGGTCTCTGCGTGTGTATTCTCAACCCCCAGCCCCTTGCCCGAAGCTCGCGAACTGGGTTCTAGCACATAGAGCACAGACAGGGGCACGATGTGCAGCAGTCATGGAGACTCCTCTCCTTCCAGTTCTTATGAAGAAGGTGACACTGTCACTCTGAGGTCACAGTGCAGCTTGAGGACACCACATCCTTCTCTTCTGCTGCTCTCATTTTGGGGCAGATTTATTCCTTCAATAATCTCACTTTCAACCATGAATCCGTACCAGTACCAAATCTAATCTTCCCTTCCTGCTATCTTTCTCTAAGCCATTCCATGGTCTTCCACTCCTAGTGTCTTCATTGTAGCCCTGATTTTCGTTTTTGAGAATAGACCACTAGTGCAGGCTGGACTCAAACTCCATATGTAGCCAATAATGACCATCCTCCTGCCTCTATCCTGTCCACAAGTGCTGGGATTACAGAAATAAAGTCATACTCAGGGTTTTGTGATTCTGTGACTCCAAGATGGGATTTTATGCACACAAAGCTAGCACTGTACCAACTGAGCAAGAGTAGTGGCATTGCAATTGTATTTAAATAAATAAAGCTTCCCAGAAGATCTGAGAGTAAAACAGTTCCACTGGTCAGCCTTACACCAGGTAGTGGCAACACACAACTTTAATTCCAGTGGACACACGGGTTGCCATAGAAACAGGGTAGTTCGTGCCTTTAATCACAATGGTATATGCCTTTAATCCCAGCCCTAGATAGGATTATAAAACAAGAGGAAATGGCTCTCAACACACAGTCTCATTCTGAGATTCTTTGAGGCAGGATTGCCATTTTGGACTGAGGTCAAGGTAATAACCAGTGGCTGGCTGCTTTACTTTTTGCTCTTCAGGTTGAACCCAAAATTCAGTTTCTGAACTTGTATTAATCATGCTTCATTAAGGTACCCAACATAGGGCACAAATTTACAAACAAACAAAAAAAATTTCCTGAGGCTTTTTAGCCACCAGCCCATGCCAGGCCTGGGATTGGAATTCCAGCTTTGGAAATTGGAACCCAAACCTAGCCATCTGGGTTTGGGAGAAGCATTAGCACTCCCATCTACCCCAGTTCTGCTTCCTCTCCTACTGGGCCCCCCACGGGCCACCCACGTGGTTTTCCTAAGCCCCATGTAGCTTCCTGTGACTTCTGTAGTTCTGCAGCTTCCCACCAGTCCCATATGCATGCAGCTCCCACATGGCTACTGCGGTTTCCCTCTTCCCATGGTTCTTATATGCTACTGCTGCACAGCTGCCCTGACCAGCATCTCTTTACCAAAATTCCATTCAGTTTTGGTTTTGAGTTCTGCTTAGAAAATCCACAGGTTTTTCTGGTCCACATTTTTATTACACCTTAAAAGTCTCAGCTAAACCAGAATTTTAACAGAGGTAAGACATCTGTTAACTATAATTTTTTTGTAAACCACTCCTAAAATAATGGCAGATATTATAATCATCTAAGAATTTAATAACCTTTGCATTTCTATTATGGATGGAATTAATGACCTACCTGGGACTTCCACCCTCTTAGCCATAACTGTCATCAATTTGATTATTAATATTATATCTTTAAAGAAATTGTTCAATAACAGAGTCAAGAATGAGAAACTTTTAAAAAATGATACAACTTTACAGACTAATAATGAGAAGTTGACTGAAAGGATTCATACGATTAAAAATCATAAACATAATTTGAAAGGGAAAATTCAATCCATGTCAATGGGTGATGAAAACCTTACAAAATGGTACTGAGAGATTATCTGAGACAATACATATTGTTGAAATTGACAATCAAAATCTGTTAAACGTTATGACAAGCTAGCAGATAGAACATCCCTCCTAGAAGGAAATCTATGTGCCATCCAAATAATCTCTAAGGATGAGAAGATATCACTAATGGAAAAATTTTAAAACTTGGAATCACATGATAATAATGAGAATCAGAAAGTAAATGATTTGAAGAAATAATTAGAAATAGTCACAGGTCAAGAGGTTCAGACCTTACAAAAGACAGTGACAAAAAGGTTTGAATTTGTTGAGAAACTTATCAGAACTGATAAGGAAGGAGAGGAGTTACATACAAAAGACAATTTTAGATATTTAGTATTGCCAATACCTCTCAGAGTCAGAGATGACATACCAAAAGATTTAGCTATAACTTATCCTGTTATTACCTCTGAAAAGCCAGCAAATACTCAATACCCAAAAAGATATACAAAATATAAATGGGAACGTATATGTATGAGAGATCTGAAAGATATTAAGCAATCAGTATCTTATACATTTCTAATCTTCTTCAAGGTATTATACTGTACAGCTCATTTAACAATGTAATGCAAATTTGTAGTCTTTGAAAATTATTATTTTCAACTGTTTAGGATAATAGGAGATACGGTTAGTAGTTAATCACCTACAATAATTGAACTTATAGTTACATATGGTATCTTTTCATGCTAAAACATAGATATATTTTAGATAGACAGGTCTTTTTCAAACACTTCAGAGCTCTACAGAATATGACATTTAAATATTTTATTAACCTAGGCTCTTCTTTTTATGACAGTGATATCTATCTGCTCCTGACAGCAGCAATCTTCTACTTCAGAGAAGATAATGGGCATTGAAGAAATTCCACATGGAGTTTGTTTTCTTTGTGACAAAATTAAGACACGGGGCAAGAAAATGTCCTTGCCTCATCTGCTGACAGCATGCTGTCCAAATTGGATAAGCAGGACAGGAAAGAAAGTAACTGCCAAACGTTGTCAAGACCAAGAGGGACAGCCCTTCAGAATGTCCTGCTTCACAGAAAGATCTGTTGGATCTGTTAGGCGTATAGGCTGAAAATGGAGATACCCTATTGTTGCAGAGGAATTTTGGGTGACTGTCCAGAAAGCCAGCTGTTTCTGTCATTAGTCACATATTTTGTGGAAGTAATATGCTTGCACTTTCTGTTTATTCAGTTAATATTATTTCCTTCTTGGGTCTCTGAGATAGTTGAAGATTAGATTAGGTTATTAGATTAGAATAGGTTATTAGACACAGAAAGCAAGTTATGATAGAAAGTAAATTAGGTACAACACTTTGGACTCACCAAGATAGGATAGATTTAAAATATTTTCTCTAAATTCGTCAAATGCAAATGGACTAGACATTGTTGATATACTTATTGCCTGTGTATATTGTATATAGTCATTGTACTTATTGTATATTGTTTTCTTATAGCTTTCTTTTGACTTTAGACAAAAAGGGGAAATGTAGTGGCATTTTAATTGTATTTAATAAACAAAACTTGCCTGAAGATCTGAGAGTGAAACAGCACCCCCTATCAGCCTTACACCAGACAGTGGTAACACACACCTTTAATCCCAATGGCCACACTGGTTGCCATAGAAACCAGGCAGTGCATGTCTTTAATCACAGTGGTGCACACCTTTAATCCCATCCCTAGAGAGGATTATAAAATGGGAGGAAACAGCACTCAACACAGTCTCATTCTGAGATTCCTGGAGGCAGGATCGACATTTTGGACTGAGGTCAAGGTAAGAGCCAGACGTTGGCTGCTTTACTTTTTGGTCTTCAGGTTGAACCCCAATTTTAGTCTGAGTTTTTATTAATCATGCTTCAAACAAGACCCTCAGTTCCTCTTTGAAGACTCCCCTCCTCAGCATGTACTTGGGGGCAAATCTTGCCCATCTTTGAGAGGAGTGACTCCTAAGCATGTTTGAGGAACACAGGTGATAAACAGCTCTTTTATATTCAGCTACTGTCTGCTCTTTCCAGCCCTGCATCAAGAGGAGGACTCCCACTCCAATGTGCTGCTGAACTCAGTACACCTAAGCTCAATGAAACACCTGACATTCTTCTCTGAGGTTTCAGGATCTTCCAGTGATTCTCAGCCCCTACTACTGTGTCTGCAGCACTGAGATCTGGTAACTACACCCAAATTTGGAACTTTTACCGAGCATCAGACACTTTTGTTCTTGATTTCCCATTCAGCTTTTCATTAATATTAGTAATCTCTTTACATACTTCAAAACGCCTGGAGCCACAACAATAATGAACACAAACTTTCAAAATTTGTTTACTTTTCAACTAAACAAATAATAAAATGGAAAAATACTAGTATTTCATGTGATAACATCCAAGCCCAACTATGAATATAATCAGCTTGGTCACCATGACCTTATGCCTGCCTCTGGAGCAGGGGCTACTCACACAAAGCGATCCCTGTTAATCATGAAGAGCTCCCCTGCAGACGTGCCTGTGATACACTGAACACTTGTAAGCAAGAAGAGCATGACAGATCTGCAGAAAGAGAATGGAGGAAAAATCAAACAGAAAATTCAACATTGGAATGGCTTCTTTACAACAGAGCTTTCTGTAGATTAAATAAAATCATATAAATTTATTTTTTAAAAATGACAATAAAGAAGCAGTATTGGAAAGAATTGCTGCAGACTGAGGCCAGCTTGGGCTGCATGACAAGGTCTGGGCATGTCAGGTCACAGTTGTGTCCCTGCCTCAAAGGACCAAACAAGGACAGAGGACCAGAGGACCACGTGACCAACCATAGTATGGAGGAGCTGAGAACCATGTGCCCAGCAATAGAGCAGAGAATCTGGGTTTCTCCTCCCCTCCTAATGAGCCAGTCTTGCTTTCAAGGCTCTGCTCTACTAGACGCACAACTCTCTTTCTTGCCACTCTTACACGCCCATACACACCCTTTCCTTAGTGTTCATGGAATTCTCCCTCTGTCTGCCTCCAATAAATTGTCTTCAAGTTCCCATCTGGGTTTACTCTCATGTATGTTTATCAATAAAACCAAGAACTTAGAAGGGGGATTTGTGACCCTGGCTACATTTAACAATAAATGTCACGTCTAAATACTTATCTGTTATTTTAAATTTTATAATTATAGATTGACAACCTATGACCACAAATTGAAGGTATAAAATTAACATGATTCATGAGCAGTTTTGTAAAATAATTATATAAAACTACATTAGGTGATGTTCATCACTACAAGTATACATCATTTTTATAATAATGTATCAGAAATATATTCTCAGAAACCTTGAAATGTGTATTATATTTTCTGAATTGAATGTGCTGTACAATTTATCTCAAAGGAAAAGCATCCTATTCTCCTGTGTAACTAATACTGTGCTCCTTGCCCATACGCATGTCTTCTCTCCACACTGCCTCTGCCTATCATCACTTTATCCCCTGTTTTCAGGAGGGCAATTGCTTCATAATCCACAGGGAAGTGAAACACATTTGTCTTTCTGTGTTTAGATTATTTTACTTTGCATAATGTTCCTCAAATCTTCAGTTTTATCCATATTGTCATAAAATCTAATTTTGAAACAAGCCGCATTGCAAGTCACATCTTCTGTACCAGCTTTCTGCTGGTAGACACTTAAGTTCCATCACTTGATTACTGTGCATCGGGCTCCAATGAATACCAGACTTCACATGCATTTGGGGAAAATTGTGTTTGTAAATAGGCACAGAATAAATTTCTAGGTCTAATTATTTCCTGTGATGTCATTTCCTTAATATTTGGCTGCCTCAACCCTATAATGCTTCTGAGACAAAGGAACTCATACATTACTAAATTGAAACCCAGTTACTAGTTACACAGGTTGGACAAAGTGAAAAGGTAATGCTGGATCAAAACAAGAGAAGTATCTTTTGGACTCTGGAATATTACTGATGATGAAAATACTAACATTGACCCTGAAAGTAATTTTTTTATCACTTTAGCACTCACTGGTTTATTTTTAATTTAATTTATTTTTGTAAAAAGAAAACAAACTATCTTTTTTCATTTTACATACCAATCCCAGTTCCCACTCCTTCTTCTCCTCCTATTTCCTCCACATACCCCCTACCTCATCCTCCATTTACTCCTAAGAGACGGTAAGGCACATTGTTTGGGGGAAGGTCCAAGGCCCTCCCTACTATATCTGGGCTGAGCAAAGTATCCATCCAAAGAGAAGATTTATGGGAATAAAGCCAGTAGAAGCAGTAGAAATAAATCTTGGTGCCACTGCCAATGACCTCGCAGTCTGCCTCAGTCATACAACTGCCACCAAAATTCAGAGGGACTAGTTTGGACCTATGCAGGCTCCTTCCCTGTCTGGCTGGAGTAGGTGAGTTCCCATTAGCTCAAGTAAACTGTTTCAGTGAGTGTCCCCATCATGGTCTTGATCTCTTTGATCATACTCTCACTCCTCCCATTCTTCAACTGTACTTTGGGAGTTCAGCCCAGTGCTCTGCTGCAGGTCTCTGTCTCTGTTTTCATTGGTTGCTGAATGAAAATTCTATGGTGATATTGGGTAAAGAACTAAAAAGAGAATTCTCAACAGAAAAGTCTCAGATGGCTGAAAGGCACTTAATGAAATGTTCAACATCCTTAGCCATAGGGCAAATGCAAACCAAAACAACACGGAGATACCATCCTGCACCAGTCAGAATGGCTAAGATCAAAAACACCAATGATAGCTTATGTTGGAGAGGATATGGAGTAAGAGAAATACTCCTCCATTACTGGTGGGAATGCAAACTTGTACAATCACTCTGGAAATCAGTATGGCAGTTTCTCAGAAAATTGGGAATCCACCTACCTCAGGATCTAGCAATACCACTCTTGGGAATATACCCAAAGGATGCTCAATCATACTACAAGGACATTTGTTCTACTATTTTCGTAGCAGCATTATTTGTAATAGTCAGAACCTGGAAACAGCCTAGATCTCCCTCAGCCAAAGAATGGATAAAGAAAATGTGACACATTTACACATTAGAGTACTCCTCAGATGTAAAAAGCAATGACATCTTGAAATTTGCATGCAAATGGATAGAACTAGAAAAAAAAATCCTGAGTGAGGTAACCCAGACCCAGAAAGATGAACATTGTATGTACTCACTCATAACTGGATACTAGCTATAAAGCAAAGAATAATGAGCCTATAGTCCATGACCCTAGAGAAGCTAAGTAACAAAGTGAACCTTAAGAAAAACATATATAGATGCCCCTGGAAAGTAGAAATGGACAAGATCTCCTGACAAAATTAGGAGCATGGGGGTGGGGAGAGAAGGGAGGATAGATGGGAAAGAGGAGAGAAGAAGGGGAGTGGGTATAATAACTTGAGGGAATAGGATAGTCAAGATGGAGGAAGGACAGAGATGAAAGCAAGGAGAGAGACATTTTGATTGAGGGAGCCATTATGGGGCTAGCAAGAAACCTGACACTAGAGAAATTCCCAGGAATCCACATGGATGACCCCAGCTAAGACCATAAACAATAGTGGAAAGGGTGCCCAAACTGGCCTTACCCTGTAATCAGATTGATGAATATGTTAAATATCACCATAGAAAGTAATTTAATAGCTTTATTCCACAGAGCCTATCGAGGAAGAGTTTAGAGCTATGCTACTTAGGTTTCTATTGCTGTGATGAACACCCTGATTGAAAGAGGCATAGGGAAAATAGGATTTATTTGGCTTACGTATCCCAGGTCACAGTCCATTCCCAAGGAATGTCAGACAGGAATTCACGGCAGGACCATGGAGGCAGGGATAGAGGCTGGGTCCTTAGGAGAGTGCTCCTCATGGCTAGCTCAGCCTGCTTTCTTATTAAACTCAGAACCACCTGCCAAGAGGTTGCACCACTGTCAGTGTGCTGGCCCCTCCCACATCCAACATTAATCAAGATAATGCCCCACAGACTTTTCCACAAGCCACCCTAATAGATGCATTTTCTTAATCAAGGTTCCTTCTTCCCACATGACTCTGGCTGATGTGAAGTTGACAAAAACAAACCTAACCAGGACACTATCCAAAAGGATCAACCACTAATCAGGAAGACTGGAATAAACCATACACAAAGGCCATTGTCACACAGTCCAACTTCTTATAAAAAAAATATAAGATACAAAGGCCCCCCTGGGATGAGACCTCAGTGGCAAGGAGATGGTAGGCAGAGGCTGCTGAGGCACAGTCACTACAACTGGGAGAAGGAATTGATTCATAAGAAAATTTCCATCAACACAATATCCCCAAATTGTACACATATTAAAGTTTCCCAAGCATACAGCATGTAGAGATCACAAACAGAAATGGAGCAGTGCCACTCATGTGACTCAGCTTTGTTGGATCTTTGTCAAGCAGCTCTGCTGGCATTAGGACCTTTGCCATTCCCACCAGATATGGCTACGCCAGGAAAGCTTTTAGATCCTTGCCTTCAGGGAAGATGAAAAGCAGACAGACTGAATAGCTGCAATGATCATGTCACTGCAGATTATTGTTTGATCCACACAAAAGGAATCCACAGAACTGATTTTTATGTTTATTCTGTCTTTCAAAACTGGTTATTGCTTTCCATATATCAAAACAGACTTATGGAGCTGAAAGGTGGCCCGTTCAGCAAAGTGTCTGCCATTTAGCCAAAATGACCTGATTTCAGATGCCTAGGACCCAAATAAAACTTCTCATCATCTGTAACCCCAATGATGAAGGGTACAGAGGTGGATGCTTAGAGCTCATCAGCCTGCCTAGTCAAGTAAATGAGCTCTAGGTTCAGTGAGGGATCTGCCTTGAAAAAGGAAGTAGAGGGACATCAAGGAAAACCCGCCATCAATCTCTGACCTCCACATGCAGACACTTGCACATTCAACAACATGGATATGTGTACCTAATCATGAGTATATGCCACACAAACCTGGACATATAACACACAACATACATACTTCACACACACACTAACACACATGCACACATATACACTAACGCACACACATTCACACAAAAATCAAGTCAACAGAACTTCCATGGTAAAAATTCTCTGGCCATTGGGTGGTATCCTGAGACTGTGGGTGTCAAGCAGGGAGCCCAGTTGAACAAAGAGTAGTGTGCTACACATAAATTACTCTGAAAATTCTGAAAATTGTCATCCTGCTGAGAAGCTATGTTTGGAACAGGCTGTAGTCCTTGAAAAGTTTTAACATGAAAGCATATCTTTAAAGACACATTGTAGCTCAAACTAGACAAGAACCAAAAGGGTGACAATCTGGAAGACAAGTCAGGAAAGACAGTCCTATTCTGTCATCCACACTCACATTCAAATAAACCTGATATATTCAAGAAAATTGGCACCAGGGCAACAAAAGGATAAACAGAGTAAGCTAAAAACATTTATGTGCCAACGCATTATAAACAGAATAAAAAGACAACACAGAGAAGGGAAGAAATATCTGTAGATCATGTATGTATCTGGTGGGGGATTCACAACTCAGAAACCAAAATAATTATAACTTAATAGCAAGGAAAAATTAAAGGCCAGTGAGATGGTTCAGCATGTAAGATAACTGCTTTCAAGCGTAATGCCCTTGAGTACAACGCCTGGAACCCATGTGCTGGAGGGGTCTGCTCTTCTCAATTGTCCTCTGACCTCCACATGCATGCAGTAGCAAATGCATGACCTCATATGTGCACATACTAAGTAAACAAATAAATATTTGTGGAATGAAAAGAAAGCATTCAAACTTAAAATGGGAAAATGGATTCAACAGGCTCTTTTTTAGAATATTCAATAGATTGTGATTTTTTTGATTGCTATCTTTGAATAAGATATTCAAACCATTTTAATTGGGTTATTTAAAATTTTAATGTCTAGTTTCTTGAGTTTTTTATATATTTTAGAGATCAGACCTTTGTCTGATGTGGGGTTGGTGAAGATCTTTTCCCATTCAGTAGGTTGCCTTTTTGTCTTAATGACTGTGTCCTTTGCTTTACAGAAATAACCCAGTTTTACAAAATGGGGTACTGAACTGAACAGAGAATTCTCAGCAGAAGAGTTTCAAATGGCCAAAAGATACTTAAGGACATGTTCAACTTTATTAGCTATCAGGGAAATGGAAATCAAAACAACTTTGAGATACCATCTTACACCTGTGAGAATGGATAAAATCAAAAACACCAATGATAGCCTATGCTGGAGAGAATGAGGAGTAACGGGAACACTCATCCATTACTGGTGGGAATGCAAACTTGTACAATCACTTTGGAAATCAGTGTGGTGCTTTCTCAGAAAATTGGGAGTCAACCTACCTCAGGATTCAGCAATACCACTCTTGGGAATATACCCAAGAAATGCCCATTCATACTACAAAAGCATTTGTTCAACTATGTTCATAGCAGCATTATTTGTAATTGTCAGAACCTGGAAACAACATAGATGCCCCTCAATGGAAGAATGGATAAAGGAAGTGGGGCACATCTACACATTAGAATACTACTCAGCGCAAAAAAAAAAAAACAATGACATCTTAAATTTTGCATGCAAATGGATGTAAATAGAAAACACTAGCCTGAGTGAGATAAACCAGACCCAAAAATATGAATATGATATGTACTCACTCATAAGTGGATTCTAGACATAAACAAAGGACATTGAGCCTATAGTTCACGATCCTAGAGAAGCTAAGTAATAAGGTGAACCCAAAGAAAAACATATATAGATCCTCCTGGAAATTGGAAACAGACAACATCACCAGGCAAAAGTTGGGAGCATGGGAGTGGGGTGGAGGAAAGGGAGAGGGGAAGACAGAAGGAAGAAGGAGAGGGTTGGGGAGAGCTTGGGGGAGTGGTATGGTTGAGATGGAGGAAGGATAGATATGGGAGCAGGGAAGGAGATATCTTAATTGAGGGAGCCATTTGGGGGTTGGCAAGAGGCTTGGCTCTGGGGGCGTTCCCAGGAGTACAGGAGAGGGTGCCTGAACTGGCCTTGGTCCCATAGTGAGACTGATGACTATCTTGAATATAACTATAGAACCTTCATCCAGTGATGGATGGAGATAGAGACAGAGACCCACAAAGGATCACTGAACTGGGCTCCTAAGGTCCATTTGAAGAGCAGAAGGAGGGAGAATATGAACAAGGAAGTCAGGACCACGAGGGGTTGGTCCACCCACAGATACAGTGTGCCTATGGTAAAGGGAGCTCACCAGATCCAGCTGGACTGGGACTGAACGAGCATGGAATCAAACTGGACCCTCTGAATGTGGCTGACAATGGGGGCAGACTGAGAAGCCAATGATAATGGCACTGGGATTTGTCTCTACTGCATGTACTGGCTTTTGGGGATCCTATTCTATTTGGATGCAAACCTTCCTAAGCCTGGATTGAGGGGGGAGAGTGTTGGACTTCCCAAAGTGCAGGGTACCCTGCCCTCTCTTAGGACTAGAGGGGAAGAAAGGAGGATGAGTGGGGGAGCAGGAGGGAAGTGGGAGGAGGGGAGGAAGTGGAAATTTTGATTGGTATTATTTATAAAGTAATAAAAATAAAAAATAAGATATTCAGATGAAGAAAGCATGAGGATGTGGACATATTGGAGCCCTTGTGTTGTGCTGGTGAGGATATAAAATAGGACAGTCGAGTTGGAGACAGGACAGCAGCTCCTCAAACAATTAACCCAATGGCCTATGATTTGGCAGCTCTATCTTTCTACCTTAAATAACAAATGTCCAGGGTTCAAACAGGTGTACTTGTACACTTAGAAGCATGGTTCATAGTAGCCAAAGTTGAGACCAAACCATATTTGCTATCACAGATGAATAGGAAATAGCACAGCATATTCACACAATGAAATATTATTTTGCCTTCCAGAGCCCAAGAAATCTACACACACACACACACACACACACACACACACACACACACACACATCACTTTGATGAGCCCTGAGGACATTACACTAATGAAAACAAACCAGCCAAAATAAAGAAGTACAAAACCAAATAACACAAAAAGAGAGATACTGTGTGACTCCAATCAGGGTTTCCACAGGACTAATTTAAAAGACAGAAAATAGAATGGTTGACACCAGCAATCAGAAATGGGTAGTATGCGTAGTCTTCTTTCAGGGTATGGGATTCCTTTTGGGAAGATGAAAAATGACGTATAGTTCAAGTATGGCGATAGTTGCATAATATGAAGCTACTCCACACACTAAAATGGGTAAAATGTGAAATGTGTGGTGTGTGTAGTTTCCTACTCTCCACACAAACATATGTGAAAAGTTGGGTTTGCCCATTCAGGCTTCAACGCACACTCTACCATATCATAAAACATTTACTCTGCTCTCATCATGAATTCTAATTCTTAATGGATTTCTATAAGCTTGAACAAAGTAACAGCATTTTCTGAAAATCAGGATCTAAGTTTGCTTACCTGGTATAGGCTCCACCACAATCATCTCTTATAATATAGAACATGGTACCCATAAACACAGCCACTATGACTATGATAATTGCCTTTCAAAAAATAGAAGAAAAAAAAGAAAAATATTCCATCAGGAGAAAGTAGTATCCTACACATTGTACATTATTTTAATACATATAATTTCCTAATAAGATCTCTCTAATAAGATAAACATTATATTTTGGTCAAAGTGCCTGGAAGAATATGAAACACACACAGACTGCTTGTGTGTTAAACTAAAAATGAAGGTCTTTGCAATCTGAGGCTCCAACAGTGCAGGCCCTGAAAATGCTAAGACTTCTCCCAGTGCTCCACGAGGGACTCGGTCCAGGTACTAAAACATCGATGACACAGGGTGGGAGAGGAGGCTGTGCCGGGGGAGGTCAACTCTCGTGCGAGCAAACAATTGCAGATTTCTACTTCATGTGGCTCAAAAGAATTCAGGCTTTCTTTACTCCTATAGTTAGAAACAAGCACACTGAGGCCACAGGGACAGCTCAGTGGAGAACATACAGTGGATGCTGTATGTACAAACCAAATAATGAAATTAAAAATTACTCACAACACAGTTCCTAGCAATGGGATTTTGTGTGCTAAGAAGGGTGAGCTGGTCTTCACCTGTGTTACCTCTGGGAAGTCTGTGCTGTGTGGGAAACAGCACTATTGCTGTCACCACAGTGATCATACAGTGTCCTCTGGGTCCCTCGATGCTCCCATTGCCCAACATCTCTGTCACAGCAGGTCCATCAGCATCAGCCAGAGCAGCCTGGGCTAAGTCTCATTTAAGCTGCCAGCTCCTCCAGACCCTCACTGACCTCCAACTACTCAGTGTGTACAGATTGTAAAAAGGAGCCTGCACTGCTTTGATTTTTGGGTTAAAATCACTTTAGAAGGTGCTTCCATTAGCAAACGTGTAAGGCTACATGATGCTGCAACTTATTTGAAAGATTCTATTATTTCTCTGATAATTATTTAAAAATATAATATTATGACTTAAGGAAAAGCATCCTAGCATGCAACCCTATAGATTAGAAACAAAATACCTAAGGCTTGGAGATATGGTTCAGTAGTTAAGAGCACTTGCTTCTCTTTCAGGGGACCTGGGATTCAGTTTTCAGCACCCTAATGGCTTCTAAGAACCATGTGTAACTCCAGTTCCAAGAGGCCCCTTCTGGCCTCCATGGGCATGCAGATGGTACACAGATATACATGCAAGCAAAACACTCAAATACAAAACAATAAATAAATAAAATTTTGAAAAGTTAGTCTTCAATTCTTAGCATTGCTAATACACACACACACATACTTCTTACCTCATGAAATTGCCTCACCACTAAACAGTGGGTAACCCAAAATAATGAATGTAAACCACGTATTTTCAAATCATATCAAATCTTTTGTTCTCAAAAATGGACTTAAAAATGTTTCTTTTATGATACAAATGTCCAAGTATAAAGACCGAAGTATTTAGAGCAACTGACAGTTTAACACAAATGGTACGAATGTTCACAGACACACAGTCAGGGAAGGAAGCAACATTTAAACATGATAAGGGAAGCTCACATATTAAGAAGAAAGTGATGTTTCATTACAGCCAACAACACCCGACCTTTCAGTATGCAACAGAAACTGAATGACTGAAAATAAAATAACAATGCACCAACAACAGAACTGACTGTAAATTCTGGTTGACCAGGGACAGAAATGTAGGTCCATGGTAGAGTGATTGCCCTCTAAGGGCTATGGCCCAGGATCAAACACTAACACAGCAGAATCATCATAATCATGAAATAAAAAATAACTGAATAAGTGATGGCCCAATGATCTGGAAGAACCACATTTCTGTGTGACAATTATGTTACAATAACAGACAACCTTAAGGCATGATGATCCTTGTTATGCAATCACTATAAAGAAAAGTAGAACTTCACCTCCTCCCAGTTCCAGTGGCTGACAGGAAAGAGCACTGCTCAGTCCAGTTACTGTGTGTGTGAGCTGCACTCTTTGAGTAGCTGCTGCTTTCACACACTGGACTCCTGATGAGGGAACAGCACTCTGCAGCTGACTCATCTCAGGCAGTGGATGCTCAGGCTCCCTCAGAGCTGTTCTATGGCCCTGTCTCCTCACCACATGATTTCAACCAAAGATCAACCATCCTTTCCCTCTCCAGTCATCTCCACATCTTCTCTACTTAAACTTTTGCCAAGTCCATTTTTTCATGAAAAGTTGCACCAGAAAAAAAAAAACCTTTTCCTTCTTTACTCATTCCTGGACTTTAAACTTGTAGGATGCACTGCTGAAATAAAGTGGACAGGTGTGAGGAGCTCACAGGTGTGCTGAATTTCTCTTTGCATTCCTTTAATTTCCTACTTGGATTATTTGTTATAGTTTCTCTAAATAAAAAATGACCACTAAAATGGTTTTCCATAAGTAAAAACTTGTGTTCTACTTGCTTTGTTGAATATTTCTCTATGCTAAGGAGAGTGGAGATGACAAACACATGGGAAGGAGCAGAAGATAAGTGTGGACTTGAGTAGAACGACTCAGAAATTCTTCACACTTGAGTTTCACAATTAAAATAATTCATCAGATTACCCGAATTATAGTGGTCTGTAAAAAAATTTTTGAAGTTCTTAAATGAATGACGCATAATCCACCAGAGTTGATGCCAGAAAGGAGTGACATGCGTGATCTTCTCCAAGGCTGAGCTCCTCCCTGCCTTCTGTTCCCCCCAAGAGTGGATCCAGTTCAGTTCTCATTTCCCTGTATATGGAGGACTGGACATACATATTGGCTAATTTTTCTCTGATTTGGTGATGTCTCTCAGAAAGATCTTTATGTTCATCGGCTTTGGGATAAAAGTGGATAAAGACAAGAAATATTAGACAATAATTTAGCTGATTTTTCTGAGACAGTATACATGAGTAAGACAAAAATTATGTATCAGTTTTTCTTTGAAAGAGTCTCATGTACTCTAGACTGGCCTCAAAGTTGCTATGAAGCCAAGGGTGAGTTTAAACTTCCCCAGGTCCTCCTGTCTCTGTCTCAAGTGCTGAGATTACAGACATGCACCTTCATACCCAGTTATGTGCTAGGAACCAAACTCAAGGCTTTGTGCATGCTAGGCAAGTAGTCTACCAGCTGAGCTCCATCTTCTGCCCACCAAACTTTGAGAAAAAGAAAAGTTACTCCTGAGTAATTCCTTCACAGATTAGAAAAGTGTCCCTAACTGTCCTGACTACTGTCATTATTCCATGGATACAGCAAACTGTATGGCCTTTTCCCTATCTATACCCTAATTCTTAGCATAGTCTTCCTTATTTTATGGTTGTATACTTAATATTCATAAAGAGTCTGGTGCCTGTTTCTGCCATATGTGAATGTGCTGTGGGAAATGCTCATGTACACTGTAAAGATTTGTCACTTGTAGTGATTTAATAAAATGCTAATTGGCCTGTAGCCAGGCAGGAAGTATAATCAGGGCAACCAGAGTAGGAAAAGGCTAGGAAAAAGAAAGGCTCAGTCTGCAGTCACCAGCCAGATGCAGAAGAAGCAAGATGAGAATGCCTCATTGAGAAAGGTACCAAGCCACGTGGCTAAACAGAGATAATATTTATGGATTAATTTAAGATGTAAGGGATAGTTAATAATAAGCCTGAGCCAATAGGCCAACCAGTTTATAATTAGCATAAGCCTCCATGTGTTTTGTTGGGACTGAACAGCTGTGGGAATGGGCAGGATAGGAATGTTCATCTACAAATGGCACCAAGTTTGGGCAATTACATCCACATAAAACCTGAGAGAGCTTGGTAAGATATTCTAGACACAAAAGAACAGAGTTAAACATGGATTCTTGGTAGCAGCATTTCCTAGGGTGAGCTCTTTCGGTAGAGGCAAAGCGCATCTCCTTTAAGAGAGGCTTCCTGACTCAGTGTTAACAACAAAAACCTCACCGCTCTTTTAAGAGACCCTTCCACCAAACTCTTAAATGTTTTTTATGAGCAGTAGCTAGCATGCTTCTTGGTGATGGCCTGGACCTAGAAACTCTACAGACTTGTGGAAAAAAAAGTGGCTCCCACCAGTACTTCTGCTATGGATCTAAACTCTCAGGAAGTAAAGGAGTGAGGCAGATCCAGTCACCAAAGCCACTGCCTTAATCTTAGTTATATCACTTAGAAGATTAAAGACTCATGTGATCATAAAAAGAGAGATCTATAGTAAAGACAGATTCCGATAGAAAAAAAAAACCCTAAACAGTTTACCATGTGTTTAAAAATATATGTAGACTTGGGAGAAAAAGAAAAAAGATAGAAAAAAATCATTTGAAAAAGAGGGAAAAAATAGAGTAGTTTGGTATGGTGGTGCATGCCTTTAATCCTACCTAGTACACAGTAAGCAGAGACAGGTGGATCTCTGAGTTCAAGGGCATTCTGGTCTGCAGAATAAGTTCCAAGACAGTCAAAGATGCACAGAGAAACCCTGTCTGAAAAAAAAGCAAAAGCTAAAACTAAAAATAAAAGAGAGTAGAAAACAACTAAAGCCATGTAAAGATGGAAAATACAGAGAATCTGGTACTACATGTTATTGTGTTGTCTTTGTATTGTTTCACTGCTGATGAATGAGCAAAAGCTGCTAAAAGACATTTGATTATAAATGTTGCTGAATTTATTCAACCTATAAAATTTGAAAATGCCTTAACTTTAAATTTTAAGTGAAAAGATATGTTACTTTGGAGAAGAGCTTTTGCTTTTGTTTCCACAGGAAATGAGAGGCTGTGGATTCATTCTGGGTTAAGAAAATTTAAGTTTGATCAAGGAAGACCCCCTGAAAAATCTCCAATGGGAACAGATGACCCAGATGATCCAATGTTTCAGAGCACTTCTGTTGTAGTTTCCTCTGAGTTCTACACCCAGAACAGCCTCAAGATTGCTGACTGATATGATCCAGTCTCACAGAATAGTTCAGTCAGGACTTGATCATAATCCTAAACTTTCTTTGAGTCCCCATAAAATCATCAGTGCCCCCATTCAGCAGGAAGTAGCCTAGAAAACTATGCCCACATTGATCAAACATGGATTATGGATGTTTGTCATTGTAGAGTATTTGTTACAATTTGTTATGAATAACATGAGAAAAGTTAAACAAAGAAAATTAGATTCAGAGTTCTTATTTTGAAAAGAAAAAAGTGGAAGTGCTGTGGGAAATCCTCTTGTACACGATAAAGATTTGCCGTTCATGTTGGTTTGATAAAATGCTGATTAGTCGGTAGGCAGGCAGGAAGTATAGATGAGGCAACCAGACTAGGAGAATTCTGGGAAGAGGAAAGGCTCAGTCTGCATTCGCAAGCCAGATATAGATGAAAAAAATTAAGAATACCTCACTGAGTAAGGTACCAAGCCATGAGGCTAAACATAGATAATTATTATGGATTAACTAAAGTTGTCAGAGCTAGTTAATAATAAGAATGAGCTAATAGGCCAGTTTATAATTAATATAAGCCTCTGTGAGGTTTTTAGGGATTGAACAACTGTAGGACTCAGCAGGACAGAAATGTCCATCTACATGAATGCATATGTAAATGTATAAATTGCCAAGTATCTCGTTTTTAAATGTTATAAACAAAACCAAGAATGTTGTCATAGCCCTGTAATACCTATACTTTGGAGGTGATGTAGAAAGAGCACACATTCAAGTCTAGTCTGGCTACATAAGAAAACCCTATCAAAAACAATAGAAAAAGCAACATGACAATCAATAGGTACTTTTTAACAGAAATTTCCCTTGTAACAATATCATAAAATATTCTTTTATAAGTTAAATTAAAAACACACAGCACTAGCATACAGTAAAGTCTATTGGCTAATTTTAGATACTGAAATAGCATGAGATACATGGTTATGTTTTAATGAAATCATTTAGGCAAAAATCTGTGACTCTAGAAGGCTCACATACCTTCATGGCCATCTTCCTCTGTGTTTAATAGAGAAGAGAAACCTCCATTGATGATTTCCAGAAAGAAGTCTGTAGGGTAGTTGTGGGAATCATAGTTGTAACCTACAATGAAGGTAGTCTATGAATATAAACACGAGAACCCTCTTTCAGAGAGTGGGAATGGGGAGTGAGGACTGAATCTAAGAACTTCTTCCTCTTCTTGCCCAACCCCCAACAAATTGTTCTTTTCTATTATATATACACTCATAATATTTCAGCAATCTCTGCTTCACAGCCTATTGTATGCATGTATGTATTTATGTTGGTGCTATACATACATATATACATACCCATATATAGTACTCAGGCATAGACAGAGTTGACCTATCCATAGGCTCTGACATAAACATATATATATGTGTGTATATGTATACATACATACATACATATATTGTGAGAGTCATGGACCTAGACATAGACTACACATGAACACAGACATGTAGGAGAATGGTGCTTGTTCTCTCCAGCCACCCAGCTAGCTTAGACCAGAAATAATCACACAGAAACTGTACTAATTAAAATACTGCTTGGCCTATTAGCTCTAATTCTTATTTGCTAACTCTTACATCTTAATTTAACCCATTTCAAGTAATCTGTGCATCACCATGAGGTCGTGGCCTACCAGCAAAGTTTCAGTACATCTCTCCCTGGCGGCTCCATGGCTTCTCCCTCTCTGCCTTTCTTCTACCAGCATTCAGTCCAGTTTTCCCCTCCTGCCTAAGTTCTTCCCTATCAACAGGTCAAGGCAGTTTCTTTATTCATTAACCAATAAAAGCAACACATAGAGAGAAGGACCTCCCCCATCAAATACATGAACATGGACACGGACATAGACAAACATATGAACATAGAGATAGATATGAACATGGATATACATGTAGATATGGACATGGACAATGACTCAGATATGGAGATAGACATGTACATGGACTTGGACACTGATGTGGATCTAGATATGCACATGGATATAGACATAGACTACACATAGACATGGACATAAACATGAACATAGATTTAGACTACACAGAGACAGAGATATAGACATAGAATATATATATACATACATACATACACACAAACACACACACACACACACAGACTCATCTTGTGAATCAATCATTTTAATTTGGCCTAAATTTTTGTTAGACTCCATAGACCCACAAATCTTTACATATTATTAAATGACAAAGATTAATCAAAACAAATAAAGAATATTGAGCAGCAATTATTTGAACCTATATTTGTAGTTAAAGATAATCAACAATAGCTATATTAATATTTCACTAAAATAAAATTGATGGCAAGAACCATCAAAAAATATGTCATGATAATCTCACTGTAAAATAAAACCACACAGACCAAAAACATGAGTTCGCAGGAGCCAGACTTAAGCCACTAAAGTTCTCAATTATCATCTAAACCTGAAATGCAAAGTAACTACTAAGTTAAGTAAGGTCTCCATAGCTCCTTAGAGTCAGGTCACATGAGGGGAAAACTGAAAATCACCATCTGCTATGTGAACAAGAACACAATGGTGCTGGACCTTTCCAATGTTGTTGAAATGATGAATAAATGGCCCTGAGCCCAGCATGTTAGTTAAGAGGGTTACCACAACTGGGAAGCAGAACAGGAGACTCAGTAAAAACCTTGTACAACAGGCATGCATACAAGACAAGAGAAAGAAAAGAGACCTGAACAGCAAAAAGTCTGTGTTGCACAACTAACAGAATCCTATAATCAAATTAAACAAAGGTATTTAAAATAAAGAAATCCATACACAGTAAGCCTGCATGAGGGTCAAGTAGCATTCCTGAGAAACCCTGTTCTCTCCACATATCTCATGAATGAAGGAGCTCTCACAGCAAATCCAGCCATACCTGCAGATTTGAAGTACTCCAAAGCCTCCTGTGCAGGCCCATGAAACATGATTTTTCCTGAGGCCACTAAGGTGAGGCTGTCAAACAGTCTGAAGATGGAGTACGGGGGCTGATTAATGGAGAAGATGATTGTCCGTCCCCTCCTAGACATCCTAAGTTTAAAGAGGAAAAAATAATAAGTCACTGGACAGAGAGCAACTTTGAGATTCTTGAAAAAATATTTTATTCCTGAAGTTATAATCTAGGTTCCCATTTCAGCTTGAATTTTTCTTAAAAACATCTTGTCTCACTTGTATTATGCACCTGATAGAGAAAACAAGCTCCAAGCTTTTATTTAAAAAATTAAGACTTCTAACATGTGGGGCATCAGTATTGCAGGGTCCACTGAAGTGTTATTATTTAGATCCCTCTGCTGTTTTCTCAAACACTGAATCAGAATATCTGGGAGTCTGTGCAGGGAATCCATATCATGAGCAGGCTGCTCAGGTGATTGACAGGTTCACCCAAGCTTGAGATGCAATGACAGAGCAAACATTACAGGTATGATTGTATGCACAATTCCCCTCAATCATTCACACTTTCTCTCTCTTCAGGAATTGGCTTTCACTGTTCTATGATGTGACTCATATTCCTAACCACTTACTCTCCTGATAAACACTGAAGCAATAAACTCATTTTGATTTTCATAGTTTAGGCATAAGGAAAATCTAATATAATTCCCCCATTCTGTTGTTAAGGCTCAAAATGTCAAGCAATAGACCAAGAGGTCAGCTACAGAAGGTCAAGCCTGAGACTTTATTATTGATTTAATTCCATGATGGGAAAAAATAAGCTGGACTACCGTTTCAGAAAATCTGAGCACCAATAACCAAAAACTGTTCAAAACTTCTATGAAAATATCTTCATAAAATATGGGTATGATGGCATATCTGTAACATTCTAGCACTTGGGAGGACCTGTACGTCAAGGCCCATCTATGCTATGTGAGACCCTGTTTCAAAAAGACAAACAGAAAGGATGGATGAAATAGAGGATGAGGGAAAGAGGGAGTAAGTAATGATGGTCAGAAATACTAAAAGAGGGAAGAACATAAGAAAGGAAGGGAGAGAAGAAGGGAGAGAGGAAAATGGGAGGAAGGGAGGGAGGGAGGGAGGGAGAGAGGGAGGGTGGGAGGGAGGGAGGAAGAAAAGATGGAGGGAGGGAAAGGAAAAGAACATGGTGAGTGAACATCTTGAGTTCCACCAGGACAAATGGTTTGTATAGACAATATAATGGCAGAATAATGGACATGATAACTGATTATTTCCTTTGAGAGACTATTAATAAACCACAAAATGAGAAGTGCAATTTTATATCATACTACTCAGCAACCACCAGCCTGACTAAATGATAAAGATTCAATACAAGAAATAAGATTACTCAATGGGTAAAGAAACGTGATGCAAAGTCTTAAGACCCTAGTTCATTCCCCAGAACCCACTTATTTGGATGGAGGAGAAAGTGAACTCTTTGAGTTCTCCTCTGACCTCTACAGGCATGCTATACAGGTACACATGTACACACACACCAACAACTCAAGCACACACAAAATAAAAATGTTTTTAAAAAGAATTCTACCACTAGCATGCACTTCCAGGAGTATTGGAGACATAGGAGATACAGCATATCAGAGCCTGAGTTTACTCCCAGAACACTAGGAGAAACCACACTTGGGATGACCTCATACAATGCACTGACTACCCATGGCATGAGATGCAGGGAAGGAGGGTATCATTCCATACTGGAAAATGAGCAGAAACATGATCTTAAGGTGTATTCTGAAGCAGAAAGAAAAGGGACAGAAACAGAAGGTGGTGACACCTGAGGCAAGAAGGTGACACAGGCTAGATGACGGCAAGGCCCCAGCTGTTGACAACATCACTGGGAAGGTACAATGGTGGAGTGATCTCCATCCCTTGAGGGACAGGCAACAGTATTTAGGGTGATGGACCATAATGTCAGAACAAAACAAAGAACAAGGGGAAGGAAGGAAAGACAGAAAGGGCTGTAAGTTCAACAGCCAGGAGCTTGTTTCATGGGAATGGGATAGTTCTTACATAGGTCTTGGGATTAGTCAGTTGGTTGTAAACTCTATTAATTCTAAAATGTGCAAAACCTAACCCTTATAAATATTCTATAAATATTTCATCCACAGACTTATTTTGTGAGAGAATAAAATATCATTCTTTTTACTATATTCTTCCCCTTGATCAGGACCTAGACCCTAGGAATGATTCCTTCAGTCATCACATCCAGGGCTAATACCAAAGTTAAACCTACTTACTCTATATTAAAGCTACACAGAACACACCAGTTGCCAGCCAAGGAACCGACATAACTAAGCATTCTGCTGACACTTAACACCCCCACAGAGCAACTACACAACCGTCTCCATGATGTATTGCTCTGCTCTAAACTCAGAAGTTTTCTCACATCCATCCCCTGCCATGGAAAACCTTAGTTGTCACATTGGTTCAGGTGGTCTAGGCAATCTACTCAATGCAACCTCACTTCAACTGTGAATGTGGAGAGCAGAACTGTAACCTTCCAAAAACCCATTTATTGAAGACTTGACATCTAAAAGCTTAAAATGTGGATATAATTGAAGACAGAGTCTTTAAAAAGGTAATTAATTTTCATGAAATTAATAGACTACCCTAATGTAACTGGTGCCCATTTAAGAGATCATGGCATAGACATGTAAAGAGAAAGAAGATACCATTAACAATGAGCGACTTAAGTCTCAGCAAACATGGCCTGTGAAGACCTTAATATTTGGCTTTCAGAATCCAGAACTGTAAGAAATTTTACTTCTATCTAGTCACCCACTCTATGGTATCTTTGACAGTGTACTACCAACTTTTCATCCCCTCAGACCACTGGGTTATAGTCAACTTGATCTCTTTAATGTTCAAGACACATCAAACATGCCATGTCACAGAGCAAATACATTTTCCCTCCAGCCTTCACTTTGTTCAGGTCTCACCCATTCAGCTCTCTTGACACTGACTTGAGTTCTATGAGTACATGCTATTTAAAGCAGTCTCCACCTTCACCACAGCCATCATTCCCTATGGTCCTGTCTCATTGTTCTTGATTTGTAATCCTTGTTAGTGGAGTTTTCCATCTAATAACCAATGAATTCCATTGCTTACTTCTGAATCTCCTGCACCAAAAATACACACATGTGATCAGGTATTAAGTGAATAAAACAATGTTCCTTTAGCACTTACCTTCTCAGGACCGAGATGACATCAGTAGAAGTGTTCAAGCTTAAACCAGTGGTGGGGTCATCCAAGAACAAAACGGGATGCTCAGTGACCAGCTCCATGGCTATACTGGTCCTTTTCTCAAGCTCTTTAGAGTTAGGCTAAAGCAACAACAACCATCATTATCAAAAAGAACACAAACAGTAATTGTCAATTGGTGAATGAACCTATTCCAGCAATAAAAGATTTTGTTTTATCATTATTCTGACAAGCAAAAATATGACCACCTAGGATAAGAAGGGGATTTTCTTTTTCAAGTGAGTAGAAAGACTCAGGTCAGACTTGACATAAAGCCTGTGCTAATCTCTATCTAAAGAACAAGAAAGACAGCACAGGAGAAGAGGAAGTATCTGTAGTAATTCATATGCTGTAAAAAACAAACCAACTAAACAGCCTAGGGCAATGAATAATTATTCTTCTAGGAAAGAAAGCCTGAGCCAGGACCTCAGCAACTCTGGGCATGAATCCAGTAACTCTGAGGGAGGAGGCAGGAATCAGAGATCTCTGTGGGGCCAGGCATGAGTCTGGGACCATAGAGGGAGTAGGCCTGAGTGAGGACCTCTATAAGTCCAGGGGTTGGTCTGGGACATCAAAAAGAATAGGCAAGAACTTGAAACTTCTGAGTGTCTGAACATGAATCTGGGACCTCTGAGGGAATAAGCCTGAGCCATGTTCTTTGTGGTTCTGGGTAATCCGTAGCCTGAAAACTCCAAGGCAGTAGACTTGAACCAGGGACCTTTGCAGGACCAACTCCAAGCCAGGGACTTCTGCAGGAGTGGATCCAGACCAGGATTTACAGAAACAGGTCAAAGCCAGTAACCTAGGCCAAAGTAGGCCTGAGGCAGCAAGCTCCAAGGGAGCAGAGCAAAGCCCAGGAATACTGATCTCCAGGAACATGGAGTAACCAATGGAGTACTAGAACTGTGGCACTGAATGTAACATGAGGAACAACCATCTGAACTTTGGATTCACTGGCACCTAGATTAACGAACAGAATCTCAGACAGCCCCAACCACACCTCATAGAGGAAAAGATGACTAGAAAGGGTAAGAACATATATACAACACCACAAAGAGCAACACAACACCAGTAAAATCTAAAGATCCTACAACAGCAAGACTTGAAGACCAAATATAGATAAATCAGAAGAAATTGACCTAAAAAACAACTTCAAAAGAATGTTTGGAACTCTTAAAGAGGAAATGAGAAATTCCCTCAAAGAAATGGAGGAAAAGGCAAACAAAAATTGGAAGACATCAACAATCCCTTAAAGAAAACCAAGAAAAAGCAATCAAACATGTGAAAGAAACTATTCAAGATTTAAAAACTGAAACAGAGACAATATAGAAAACACAAGTTAAGGGAATTATAGAAACAGAAATCATGAGAAAATGATCAGGAACCACAAATACAAGCATGAACAACAGAACATAAATATGGGAGAGAATCTTAAGCACTGAGAATATAATAGAGAAAATAGACTCTCACTTAAAGAAAACATTAAATCTAACAAAGGCTTAACCTAAAATATAAAGGAAATGTGGGACACCATTAAAAGGTCAAATCTAAGAATTATACATATAGAAGAAGGAGAAAACTTTCAACTCAAAAGCACAGAAAATATATTTAACAAAATCATAGAAGAAAACTTTCCCAACATAAAAAAGATATGTCTATGAAGATACAAGAAACTTATTGAACAACAAATAGAATGGATCCAAAAAAGACCCCTCACCACATAATAATCAAAACACTAAACATACAGAATGAAGGAAGAATATTAAGAGCTTCAGAGGAAAACGGCCAAGTAACTTATAAAGGTAAACCTACTAGAATTATACCTGACTTCTCACTGGAGATAATGAAAGCCAGAAGGTTGTGTTCAAGCTTTATGCAGACCGTAAGAGACCACAGATGCCAGCCCAGACTACCATACCCAGCAAAACTTTCAATCACCATAAAAGGACAAAACAAGATATTTCATGACAAAACTAGATTTAACCAATACCTAGCCACAAACCCAGTCCTATATAAAATACAAGAAGGAAAACTTCAACCCATGGAAGTTGTTTAAACCAACAAAAACACAGACAATTGATGGTCTCATAACAGCAAATCCCAAAGAAGGGGAAATGCACAAATTAACATCACCAGAAATGACAACTAAATTAACAGAAGATAGCAATCAGTGGTCATTAATATCCCTTAATATAAATGGACTCAACTCACCTATAAAAATGCACAGGCTAACAGATTAGATATGAAAACATAATTTAATGTTCTTTTACATACAAGAAACACATATCAACCTCAAAGACAAACATTGTCTCAGAGTAAAGTGTTTGAAAAAAATATTCCAATCAAATGGACCTAAGAAACAAGTGGATATATCTATCTAAAATCTAACAAGATAGACTTCAAGCTAAAATCAATCAAAAGAGACAAAGAAGGCCATTAGCTATTAGTCACAGGAAAAACTCATCAAGAGGAAATTTTAATACTGAACATCTATGCCCCAAATACAAGGGCACCCTCATATGTAAAAGAAACACGTCTAAAGCTTAAATCATACATTAAACCCCACACACTAATAGTGGAAGACTTAAACACTCCCCTCTTACTAAGGACAGGTCAATCAGACAAAAAAAATGAACAGAGAAGTAAGAAAATTAACAGATGTTATGACTCAAATGAACTTAACAGACATGTATATAATATTCCATCCAAACAGACAATGCCAGAAAACCCACAAACACATGGAAATTAAACAATGCTCACCTGAATCATCAATGGGTCAATGATAACATAAAGGGAGAAATTAAAGACTTCCTAAATTTAATGAAAAGGACCACACAACATACCCAAATTTATGGAACACAATGAAAGCAACATTAAGAGGAAAGTTCATAGCACTAAATGCCTACATAAAGAAGCTGGAAAAATCCCACACTAGTGAATTAATGGAACATTTGAAAAATTTAAAACAAAAAGAATCAAACTCACCTAAGAGAAATAGTCAGCAGGAAGTAATCAAATTGAGAGCTGAAATCAACAAAATAGAATCAAAGAAAACAATGCAAAGAATCACTGAAACAAAGAGCTTGTTCTTTGAGAAAATCAACAAAATAGACAAACATTTATCCAAACTAACCAAAAGGCAGAGAGAAAATCAGAAATGAAAAGGGGGACATAACAACAGACACAAAGAAAATACATAGAATCATCAGGTCATATTTTGAAAATCTGTACTCCACAAAATTGGAAAACTTAAAGGAAATGGACAACTTTCTGAATAAATATCACTTACCAAAATTAAATCAAGGCCAGATAAGCAAATTAAACAGACCTATTCCTGCAGAAGAAATAGAAACAGTCATCAAAAGTCTTACTTTTTGATCTAAAAAAGCCTAGAACCAGATGGTTTCATGATGTGGGAGTGTCATCTATTTATCTGTTAATAAAGAAACTGCCTTGGCCCTGAGAGGACAGAAAATTAGGTAGGCAGAGTAGACAGAACAGAATACTAGGAGAAAGATGATGTGGGCGTGTCATATACCAATCTGTTGATTTCATTGGATAAGCAATAAATAAACTGCTTGGTCCCGATTGGTTAGAACAGAGGTGGGTGGAGTAAACAGAGAAAATGCTGAGAGGAAGAGGAAGTGAGGTCAGAAAGCATGCAGCTCCCCTCAGAGCCAGATGTCTCAGAGAGAGACACCATGCTGCTGTCTCGCGGGCAGACAGGATAGCTCTGCTCTCTGAGACATACGATGAAGCTCCAACCCAAGATGGACGTAGGCTAGAATCTTCCTGGTAAGCGCACCTCATGGTGCTACATAGATGATTAGAAATGGGTTAAGAGGTTGAAGCTAATGGGCCAAGCAGTGCTTAAAAGAATACAGTGTCCATGTAATTATTTCAGGTAAAGCTAGCCATGCAAGCAGCCGGGGTGTTGGGGACGCAGCCCCACCGCTGCTATTTCAACAGAAAGAAGCCCAGTCAGGCAGTCACCATGATTCTCCCACCCTACACAGACGCAGGTTAAGATCTTCCCTGGTAAGCCACCTCGTGGGCTACACAGATTATTAGAAATGGGTTAGATCAATATGTAAGAGCTAGCCAATAAGAGGCTGGAACTAATGGGCCAGGCAGTGTTTAAAAGAATACAGTTTCCATGTAATTATTTCGGGTACAAAGCTAGCCGTGCAGAGCTGGGCAGGAACACAGCCCACCACAGCTCCTTCAACAGTTTCAGCTCAGAATTCTACAAGACTTTCAAAGAAGAACTAATATTAACACTCATCAAATTATTCCACACAATAGAAACAAAAGGAACATTGCCAAACTCTTTTTATGAGGCTACAATTACCCTGGTACCCAAATCACAGAAAGACTTTACTAAGAAGGAGAATTACAGACCAATCTCACTCATAAATATTGATACAAAAATACTAAATAAAATACTGGCAAAGCTAATCCAAGAACACATCAGAACCATCATCCACCATGATCAAGTCAGCTTCATCGCAGAGATGCAGGGATGGTAAAACATATGAAAATCTGTGAACATAATCCACCATATAAACAAACTGGAAAATAAAAACCACATGGTAATCTTATTAGATGCTGAAAAAGCTTTCAACAAAATGCAACATCCCTTTATGATAAAGGTCTTGGAGAGAGCAGGGATACAAGGAACATACCTAAACATAATAAAGGCAATATACAGCAAGCCAACAGCCAAAATCAAACTAAATGAAGAGAAACTCCCAGTGATTCCCCTAAAATCAGGAACAAGACAAGGTTGTCCACTCTCTCCATATCTATTCAATATAGTTCTTGATGTCCTACCTAGAGCAATAAGACACCAAAAGGAGATCAGGGGGATACAAATCAGAAAAGAAGAAGTCAAACTCTCACTATTTTCTGATGATAGGATAGTTTACATAAGCAACCCAAAAAAATCTACCAAGGAACTTCTATGACTCATAAACACATTCAGTAATATAGCAGGATATAAGATTAACTAAAACAAAATCAGTAGCCCTCCTGTACACAGATGATAAAAAGGCTGGGGAAGAAATCATAGAAACAACACACTTGACAAGAACCACAAATAGCATAAAATATCTTGGAGTAACTCTAAGCAAACAAGTGAAAGACTTGTATGACAAGAACTTTAAATCATTGAAGAAAGAAATTGAAGAAGACACCATAAAGTGGAAAAATCTCCCATGCTCTTGGGAAGGTAGAATCAATGAAGTAAAAATGGCAATCTTCCCTAAAACAGATTCAATGCAATGCCCATCAAAATCCCAGCAAAACTCTTCACAGACCTCAAAAAAACAGTACTCAGCTTAATATGGAATAGCAAAAAGCCCAGGATAGCCAAAAATTCTGTACAATAAAAGAAATTCTTCAGGCATCACAATCCCTGACTTCAAACTCTACTACAGAGCTGCAGTACTGAATAAAGCCTGGTATTGGCATAAGAACAGACAGGAGGACCAATGGAACCAAATAGAAGACAAGGATACTAATCTACACATTTCGAACACCTGATTTTTTTATAAAGAAGCAAAAAATATCAAATGGAAAAAAGACGGTGCTGATATAACTAAATACCAACAGGTAGACTCATATCTATCACCATGCACAAAACTCAAGTCCAAATATGGTAAAGACATCAACATAATGCCAGCCACACTGAACCTTACAGAAGAGAAAGTGGGAAGTTCACTTTAACACATTGGCACAGGAGACCACTTCCTAACTATAACCCCAGAAGCATAGACACTCAGAGAAACAATTAATAAATGGGACCTCCTGAAACTGAAAATCTTCTGAAAAGCAAAGGATATGGTCAACAAGACAAAACAACAGCCTACAGAATGGAAAAGATTTTCACTAACTCCACATCAGATAGAGGTCTGATCTCCAAAATATACAAAAAAACTCAAGAAATTGGTCATCAAAAGAACAAATAATTCAATAAAAAATGGAGTACAGACCTAATCAGAGAACTTTCAACAGAGGATTCTAAAATGACTGAAAGACACTTAAGGAAAAGTTCAACATCCTTAGTCATCTGAGAAATGCAAATCAAAAAGCTCTGAGAATCCATCTTAGATCTGTAAGAATGGCCAATGCTGGAGAGGTTGTGGGGAAAAGGGAACACTCCTGCATTGCTGGTGGGAGTGCAAGCTGATACAACCCCTTTGGATGTCAGTGTGGTGGTTTCTCAGAAAATTAAAAAACAACCTTCCTCAAGACCCCGTAATACCACTTTTGTGTATATATCCAAAGGATCCTCAATCATTTAATCATGCCACAAGGACATATGCTCAACTATGTTCACAACAGCATTGTTTGTTATAGCCAGAACCTGAAAACAACCTAAATGCCCCTCAACCAAAGAATTTATAAGGAAAATGTGGAGTACTACACAATGGAGTACTACATAGCAGAAAAAATAATGATATCATGAATTTTGCAGATAAATGGATGGAGCTACAAAACATTACTTTGAATGAGGTAACCCAGACACAGAAAGACAATTATCACATGTACTCACTCATAGGTGGTTTTAAACATAAAGCAAAGAAAACCAGCCTATAAATTGCAACCTCAGAGAACTCAGACAACAATGAGGACACTAAGAGAAACTTACATAGATCTAATCTACATGGGAAGTAAAAAAAGACAAGATCTCCTGAGAAAATTGGGAGCATGGGGACCTTGGGGAAGGATTGAAGGGAGGAGGAGAGAGGCAGAGAGGGGAGCAGAGAAAATTGGAGAGTCAATAAAAAAAATCATAGGAAAGAAATTATCTCATTGTAAACATAAACCACATCAATAAACAGCAGAGCCAAAGTTCACAAAATTCCATCACTTAGAAAAAAAAGAAAGCATGGTAAATGTCAGCTTTTCTATTATTCTTCCCAACAAGACAACCATCTTGCAAACAACTATGGAGAAGGATCATGGGAATCAATAGTCAGTATGTTTCGACTTCTCACTGCTGCTAAGGAGGAGCCACCAGAGACATTATTTGGCTGTGGGAACTCCTTCAACCAATAGCCTTTAGGATATTGACCAATGTTGGGCTTGGTCTCATGTACTATAAATTCAGATGAAAAGCAGGCACTGACCCTTGGCTGCTAGATTTGGTTTCAGTCCCCTACTCATGCAGATGACTGCTGATCATTGCTTTTATGTGAGTCTACATCTAAATAAATGAACCTTTATTATACTCCATTCTGTGTTAGTGTGGGACTATCTTATTATACATTGCAACATTAATTCATGAAAATCAAATTCTGGGGAGCCCACTTTCATCCATATCACCAAATGTCTGCACTACAGACATCTGTAATGAGATGTAATGAGACACATCTGCTCCTGGCAGCACCAATTACTTCAAGAGGAAGATGGGCATTCAAGAGGCTCCTCATGAAGTTTGTTAGCCATTTGGACAAGAAACTGCTCTTGCCTGAATGCTTGATGCTATGCTGTATGAACTGGACATGCCAGACCCAGAAATATGACTGTTGAATTTGCCTAAAGGTAAGATGATTCTCCAGGGTTCCTGATTCATAAAAGAGTCTGCCGGACATTCTGCAGGACAAAGAAGAAAGTGACTGACAAACTGCCAATATAGGTTCAACTGTCTTTGAAATTTCCTGCTCTGTGGAAAGTTTTCTGGATACCATGGCCTATAGGCTGAAGATGGATGCCCCTACAATACAGAATTTTGGGTGACTGTCCAGGCAGCGAGATATCTCTGTCAATTCTAGAGTTTTGGAAGTTGCTTACAATGCACTTCCTGTTTATTTAGGTAATATCATATCATTTTGGAGTCTTTGATGGAGTTGAAAAATAGATATAGTTTTCTTTAATTATTATAAAAGATTAAAGAGATATAAATATTGTAACTGTAATTCTTGCTTGATTCCTTTTTTGTTATATTTAATTTTACTATGTTAAAGTTAAAAGCCTTCTTTTTTTATTTAAACAGAAAGGGGGAGGTGATGTGAGAATCCTGTCTATATACTATGAAAACCATTGGCTAATAAAGAATCTGCTTCAGCCAGTTGCTTAGCAGAACAGAGCTGCAGGGAAAACTAAACTGAATTTTGGGTAGAAAGACGGCAGAGTCAGAGAGAAGGCATGGAGCCGCCACCAGAAACAAATACATTAAAACTTTGCTGGTTGCCATCAACCTCATGGTGAGGCACAGATTAATGGAGACTGGTTAAATTAAGATGTAAGAGTTAGCCAATAGGAAGCTAGAGCTAGTGGGACAAGCAGCGATTTAAATAATATAGTTTCTGTGTGATATTTCATGAGTCTGGGCAGCCATGAAATGAACAAGCAGCTCTTACAACATCTTCTCAATGAACTAATGTCATTGTCAGAGTCAGGATGGTGTGGGTAACACAAGAAGAGGGAAACTCTAGGCAAATAATGAATTAAATGCCTGACCAGGTTCTGTAAACAATGCAATATTTTGAGGAATGTGAAATGTTATAACCTGTCAGGGCTGATGTTATCAAGATTCTGCTCATTTTGATAATTAAGAATGGAATTGGTTTTTTTGTTTTGTTTGTTTTTTGTTTTGTTTTGTTTTTTCGAGACAGGGTTTCTCTGTGGTTTTGGAGCCTGTCCTGGAACTAGCTCTGTAGACCAGACTGGTCTCGAACTCACAGAGATCCGCCTGCCTCTGCCTCCCGAGTGCTGGGATTAAAGGCGTGCGCCACCACCGCCCGGCTAATGGAATTGTTAAGAGAAGCAAATGTCCTTATTTTTCATGGCTAAAAAAGAGTATTCTGGGACGAAACACTTTTCAATATTCTTTCTAATATGTCAGTAAGAAATTAGCTAGCTATTATAATAGTCAGCTCTGAAGCTCACCACTTATCCATTACCCTTCCTAATCCTGTATTAGTCTCAACAGGAAGCATCACTTGATCCATTTATTGTTACATTTGCCCAAGGTTGTATCTCTCAAACCTTACACAGAGTCTGGGAATACATAAAAGTAGAAGATGAGGAAGCAGGGGCAAGGGCAAAGTGTACCCTAGTTTCTGGCCATTTACTAAGATAAAAGGTTTTATTTTGGTACACAATTCAAAAGTATAGTTGACCATTGCAGGGAAGTCAAGCAGGAAGCTGATAAAGCTGACTACATATGGTCCAGAGCACAGAGAGGATGAATGCATCCATGCCTGTCAGTGTTCAGCTCACTTTATCCATGCTCATGACACCCAGGACTGAAACCCAAAGAATGACATTGCCTGAGTGGGTTAGGTCTTTCTATGTATCTTAGCTTAATCAAGATAATCATATGCCTTGTCTGATTTCTGACAAATAAAATTGTCCACAAGTCAACCTGACTATAATTCCTCATTGAAACTTTCTTCTAGATGAATTTAGATAATTCTAGACTGAGTCTAGTTGACAGTTAAAACTGGGAACCACAAAACACAAAAAGAAAGTCTATAGAAAACAACATGCACTATACAAGTTATAAATAAATGCTAAAGAGACCAAGGACAGCTCTGGAGTGAAATAAATGCAGAGTGAACACAGAGCCAGAGTTCTCCATCTCACGTCCTATGTCAGTGTAGAAGCACATTCTGAAACTACAAGGGACAAGTCCTCTAGGGGAAGAGACAATAAACAGAAGAAAGCACTTGTCCAATTCTCTAAAGTCATGAGTTTAAGGCTGAGGGAAGAGGAGGCTCACATGAGGAGTATTTGAAAATGATCATGTAAGGAACACTCTTCCCTGCTGGATTACACTCCATTCCCAGGTTTAGCCACTATAAAGGTTTTGCAGCTCAGTTTCCACTCTACAACATGTAACCAGTCACTTACCCATTAATACACAGAGTAGCTGCACTGGCCGCACACATTATATGAATCTCTCTCTCTCTCTCTCTCTCTCTCTCTCTCTCTCTCTCTCTCTCTCTCTCTCTCTCTCTCTCTCTGTCTTTCAAGACTTTTCTTCACATTACCTTGACATTTGACTCTTTATCCAGATGCAGAAGTTCAAGGACCTCATTAATCCGCCTTTTTTTTTCATCTCTTGTCATAGTCATTGGCAGTCGAAGAGCAGCTGAGAACTCTATGTTGTCTCTCACAGTCACTGTGCGCATCACCAAGTCATTCTTAAGGTTAAGTGGAATTTTAATTACAAATAGTTATCAATACAACCATCACTCTAAAGTATGTAACCTGATCACATATAAAGCACACCCAATGCTCTACTTAAAATTATTCTTTCAGGTTTACTCTTTTCAGGTACAGAGCCTGATGCAGTAACTTACATTCCCCTCCCACTTTCTTTCCAAGTAGTGCACAGGGATTTTGGTGACTGCTATCAGCAATTATTTTCAGAAAACATCTTCTAAGCAGTGGAGAAAGTAGGGCCTATATATATGTCATATACCTAACTGAAAACACATATCTACAAGTTGAGCATCTAACAACACAGAAAATCTAAAATTACAAACCCACCAATACATACCCGTGGCACATAACCAGAAGTACATGTGAAATTAGCAGGTCGAGGTTTTCCATTTATCAAAATATCTCCCAATAATCCATGTGGATCTGTCCTTGCGGCTAAGACATCTAATAACCTACAAGGGTTACATATGTTGTGTGGTTTACTCCCTCCCTTCAGTAACAGCCATCAGCTTTCAGATACTCAGAATAAAAATGCTGCATAAGTTTAACTGAAGTCACACACATAACACACACACTCCTTTCTGTTCAGTGTGTGCTCTAATACAGCCCAGAATTATGAATGCAAGACATGATTCACCTGACCTCCCCTCCAAGACCTTGGGAACTCAAATTGGTAATGTGCTGCTGTAGTTTGAGAATTAGGCCTGGTGATGATTTCTTGTCCCCAGAAAACTTCTACTTCACCTTCCCAATTTAATACTATCTCCCCACATTAACTAATAATAATATGACCCAATACCATATGCCAATAGCTCTATCATTTCCTATCATTAAGTGCTCTAATAAGACTTGCTGTTCTTGGTTGAAAATTAGGAAGCCTCCTCCTGGACATTATAACCTGTACTTGGGACCAGAATAGATAGACCCAGATAATATTTAAATAAGTCCTATAGAAGCGAATTTTAAGCACAGAAACTAGATACAAAGAGCTTGCATATGCTTTCTGTTATACTCACAAAGATCTGCTCCCATCTTGAGGAGACATAATTGCATTGAGGCCAGGTTTCATGATCCCACTGTAAACACAAAATCATACTGGTTGATTTTTTTGACTTAAAAGAGGTTATATTTACTTAGGGTTTACTCTGAATATGCTATTGACATTGCATGAATTTGTATACAGAAAATAAGCACAAACTCATAGGAAAAAATTAAAATACTAATATAGGACTATTATTTATTTATTTTTAAATGATTATTTTTTAAAAGAAACCATTTCTCATTTTACTTATCTATCCCAGTTCCCACTTCCTCCCTTTCTCCCACTCCCTCCACTTTTTCCCTCCCCATCTCACTCCCAATCCACTTCTCAGAAAGGGTAAGGTTTTCCATGGGGAATCAACAAATTCTAGCGCATTGCTTTGAGGCAGGACGAAGACCCTCCCCACTATATCTAGGTTGATCAAGGTATCCCTTCAAAGAGAAGGGGTTCCAAAAAGCCAGTACAAGCAGTAGGTAAATCCTGGTCTCACTGCCAGTGACCTCACAGTCTTCCCAAGCCGTACAACAGTAACCTGAAGTCTATTATTTAAAAAGATGTTCAATTCTTATGGTGACTCATCAGAAAAAATGCTTCAGATATTACAAAAGCCCTGTTGTTTATTATTTAAAGACTTGTCTTTTTTGAAACATGGTGCATCTAAGTTCTGCACCCTTGAAGCAAGAAGCAGATTCTCAGAACTCCATTGCACATACGGCCTTTATGTGTCACACATATAACAGCTTCTTGCTAATGTTTGATGAGCAGAACCATCATATAGCCCTCCTTACTGCCTCTAGACCTCATAACAAGTAACCAATGATTCATGGGATATTAGTATTATTGTTGCTATTATTAAAACAGAATAAAACCACAATCAATACATCTCAAGTAGAAATTCAAAGACTAGAAAGAAGCACTCAGAGGACAGGAGAGCGTTGCCAAGTTTAACACTCAAAATAAATCAAAAGAAACAACTTTATTCAAAATAAAAAATCTAAATACACTTCCACAAAACTTTGATTTCCATCCCTGATGAAGATTAGAATATGCTCAGTTTAGGATTGGGAGACATCCCTCAAGTAGAGGACATTATTTACTGATATATAGGTACAGCACAAACACACACTATGTCCAAAAAACTGACTGATTGGTTCAGAGTAGTGAATATTCAGATGGAAAAAGGCATATTCTTATAGAAAACATAGCTATATTGCCCTTTCTTACTTCATATTCAGACAGTGTGACAATCATTTGTCCTTCCCATTCCCTTCTTAGTAAGAAAATGATGGAAGTTGTAAGCTAAGGAGCAGAACCAGTCCAAGAACAGAGGCTATGATTGGGGTCAGGAGGAAGAGTCTATGCAGACTGCACGGGGAAATCTTGGTATGTATATTCCTTCCTTGGCATTTGTTTGGAAACATGGTTCTCTAAGTCATGGAACAATGTGTGGAATGTTGGCTTTAGCTCTTTTTAGCATTTAATGAATTCTGAGCAAGTATTTGAGGATCTGGACTTTCTGCTGTTGGGACTTCATCATTACTTCCATCTCATCTCTTCATTGGTAACTGACCAGGCAGCCTGTTCTAAACTCTCAGTTCATTTTTGGGAGGAATGGTGCATAGATGTGTACACAATTCTTTCATACATTCTAATTTCTAAGAAATAATTTTCAATATTTCCTCTGAATTCTTTTATTTTAATAGTATGTGCTTGATATTTCATCCCTTATTTTATTGAATTAAAATTATTTCTCAGGGTTTTTGTTGTTGTTTTGGTAGTAAGTCTAAGGACATATAAAGTTTCTTTGTGTTTTCAGAGAACCATCCTTTGTGCCATTCATCCACTATTTTGTTCTTTACATTAATTAATCAATCCCTCACATTAATTTTACTGTGATCATGAATCTATCTGTCTGTATAACAAGGTGAGGATGGGGACAGTTTATTGGTTGAAGGGCTTGCTGTGCATGGGTGAGGACCTCAGTTAAGCCTCCAGAACTCACATAAAGTTCAGTGCAGTGGTGGGCACCTGTAACTTCATTCTCTTTGGAGTGATGGAAGACAGAGGCAGGAGAATCCCAGGACAGTTGTAGGCTGCTAGCCTGGCATACACTGCAGTGAGCTATGAGGGACTCTGTCTACAACATAACAGAAGATGGAGACCAGTGCTCAAGGTTGTCCTCTTATTGCCTTGCATCATGGTGTGTCATAGCATCTACATATCTGCACACGTAAACACTCACATACACACACACATATATAAACATACACACATAAACCCACAGCTTATGGATAATAGAGAAATTCTGTGTTTTGAAAAGTTGTTCAATGTTGTAGATTCTGCTTCATGCACATACCTGATATTTGATAGTCTTTCTACCACACGTGGTTTTTTACAAAACAGAAAGCCACGATGCACTGTTTCTTGATAACTTATGTTATGAAAACTTAACACAGCTTCTCCAGTCAATGTCTTCAGGTCACTGGTGTCTATTTCAGGAAGATCATAAGAATTTCTTTCTATCATTGGGATTGCAACAGGGTCATTATCGGAAGACATCTTGAGATGTCTTCCTTCCTGTAGAAGGAAAGGCAACAGTAAGTTGGTGGTCCATGAAAACAACAATATTATACAGAACAGCACACTAAGGGATTGTTTAATTGTTTTAAACTGTGCAGTCAAAGACAGATTCCTTCCTGATGAACAGTACATGTCACTGTGATTCTCTAAGGACCCGATGAGAAGCAGACATAACCAAGTACAGACTCCCCTTAGACACCAAATTCCTAAGAAAGAAATGAGTCCTAATGAGTAGAGTATAAATGCTATACACAATTAATAAAGGAAGGCAGGAAAAGATAGGGGGGAAGATTTGTCTTACTTCAAAAGCATATTATGATTGATAAAGTTCAGATGGAGAATACATGACCACCACTACCACATGTCCTGTGTGGGCATGTATGTGTGTGTGTGTGTGTGTGTGTGTGTTGCATTATGAGGTGTAACATAATAACAAGTTGTACTTCCACAGCGAACAAGAGACATTTCTGACTATTTCCAGCTTCAGATTGCACCTCTGGTCATCAGACATCTTCAGACAGCCAAGAAGATGAACCACTGGCAATGACATTATCATTGCTGTAATGGGTTTAAATTCTAAGGAAGACTTAGATTTTAAAATCATAGGGATTAGGAACACCAAAATAGTAGCTAAGCAGCTTAAGACTTCCAAAGAAAAAGAATATAAATAAAATTTAAGTATCCAATTTCACAATTTATTGTCTGCTTTAAAGTAAGACCTTTAGTAAACTGAGCAAGTGAAAAAGTTTAAAATATCATCTTCAACACAGTCAGTTTTCCTTTCTAATATCTGCCATCTTGAGTGGTGAGCTCCTGCCTGTGAGGGACCAGTGGCACAGGAAAGCCTCCTCCAGGAGAATCCTTAAAGTAGACAGAGTGGGAGCAGCTGTGTGAAGAGCTCTGATGACAACCAAAGCAGCCAGAGTTGAGGGACAGCAGCACTGAAGCAAACCCAGCCCCTCCTGCCTTCCCTCCTGCCATTAGCATATCAAAACCTCCAAGTACAGGACCAACTTCAGAAAAGGCAGAAAAACAAAACCTGCTAAACACATCTGTCAGGTGCTCTGTTATTCTTGAGGATAATTATTAGCAGTCTGTCACCAAGCAAATGTGGAGCTTCAGAATAAAAGCATCCTCTAAACCCTGTGCCTTGAGATCCAGAAGACTTAGGCTTTGGGATTTCAAACAAACCAAACGATGGGGCTAAGGCTCTGCCACATCAGTGTGCTCTGCTCAAATTTTGATTGAAGAATGTTAAACCTCTCTTGTTCAAAAACTGTTATCCATAATTTCAATTGCAAATTTCTAGGCATGGGGTAAACAAGACTAAAGATTCCTAAAGTGAGAACTTAGAGGGAGGTTCACAAGTATTCCAGACTGCAATTAGCCATCATTAATAATATGACAATTGATTGCTACATTCAAAGACAGAAAGAAAGGAATTACAGATCTCTTTTCACAAGATGCAAAATCTATTTTAAAAACAATCATAATTAAGATTTCACTAAAGGCATTTAGCAAGCATTTAAACACTAATAAATTAATAAGGAGAACTAGAAACCCATGACTGATACTGAAATGAAACCCATTATGAATGAGAATTATCATATGGAAAAAGAAGATCCAGGTTGGAAAGAAAGAGAGGTACAAAGGAGCATCTGCAGGAATTGATGAAAGGGGCTGAAGTTCTATAAAAGAACACCTGTGATGGGAGAAAATGAAGATGACAACATCACATGGAGAAACATGGGCCTGGGCCTGAGAGCACAGATCAGTGCACATTCAGCATGTGTGAGGCCAGGCAGCAACTCCAAGGTGAAACAGGCTGCCCTGGTGATGACAGGCTGGCAGGAGGAAGCTATTGCTCTTCCAAAGCTTAACTCCAGTGTTACAGAATGGCACCAACATGTTGACGATTGTATCCACATAAAGCCTGACAGAGCTTGGGAAGTAATTCTAGACAGAAAAGAATAGAGTAAAGCATGTTTTCTTGGTAGCAGCAATTTCTCAGGTCTGCTCTGCTTGCTAGAGGGAAGCAAGTGCTCTCATCTAAGAAAGGCTTCCTGACTCAGCTTTAGCTGCAAAACCTTGCAGCTCTTTTAAGAGGTCCTGCCATGAAACACTTACATAGTCTTGATGAAAAGCTGACTGAATTCTTTTTGGTTTTCAGCCATAGCAGGAAAAAAGCTGCGCTGTTTTAAAATGCTAGCTTTCTGGGCCATCCTACCAGTGCAAACTCTGACTCTTTTAGGCAGGCAGTCCAACTATGGAGCTATTGAGTGTGGTTAGTGAGCACACTGCTGCATCTTGTTCACTGGCAGGGACCATGAAATGCCATAGAGTTATGGCAATAAACATGGCCACAGCTGGTACCTCCACCATGAGGCTAGAATCGCAGAAAGCTAAGGAATGGGCGGGATCCAGCCGTCAAAGCCACGGCTTTAGTCCTTTCCTTAAAGACTCATGTAGTCAGTAAAAGAGAGTTATACAGTAAAGAGAGATTCAAAGAAAAAACCTCCAAATGGTTTACAGTGTGTTAAAAAAATATATGCAGGCTTGGAAAAAGGTTAAAGTCCTTAAAATAAAAAAGAGAGTAGTTGGGTATGGTACACACCTTTAATCCCAACACTTGGGAGAAAGAGGTAGATTGACCTCTGTGACTTCAAGGTATGGTAGAACACATCTTTAATCCCAATGCCTGGGAGGCAGAGCAAACAGATCTCTGTGAATTAAGGTGTGGTAACACACACCTTTAATCCCAAAGCTTGGGAGGCAGAGGCAAGTGGATCTCTGTGAGTTCAAAGATAGTCTGGTTTACAGAGGGAGTTACAGGACAAAGATACACAGAGAACCTGTCTCAAAAGCCAAAAGTTACAAGTAAAAATAAAAGAAATAGAGGATAAAATAAAGCCGCATAAAGATGAAAAATACACAGAGAATCTTGATACTGTATGTTATTATCCTCTCTTTGAATTTTTTGAATGCTGAGAAAGGAGCAACAGCTGCTAAATGATTTTTGCTTATAAATGCTGCTGAATTAATCCAAGATAGGTATTTTGAAAATACCTTGACTTCAAAATTGAAGTCAAAAAGTATGTTGCCTTGGAGAAGAAAATGAGAGGCTCCGGATTTATTCAGAGTTTAGAAAAATCAGGTTTGATCAAGGAAGACAACCTGAAAAATCTCTGGCAGGAACAGATGACCCAGATGTCTGAGTTCTTCATCCAAAACAGGTTCAAGATTGCTGCCTGAGATAATCAAGACTCACAGGATACTCCAGTCAAGACTTGATTATAACTCTACATTTTCTTTAGGTCCCTATAAGATTAACAGCACCCGTAACCAGCAGGGAGTACCCTGGAATACTATGCCCACATTCCCCAAAAATGGACTATGGATGGTGGGGGAGTGGTGCAGGAGAATTGTCTGTATTCTGTCAATCATGTTTTAAATAAACACTGATTGGCCAGGCAGGAAGTATAGGCGGGTTAACCAGAAGGAAATAGAGGTGGGGTGAGGAGAACAGAAAAATTCTGGGAAGGAGGAAGCCCATTCCTCCCAGTCCTGTCCAGATCACTGAAGAAGCAGAATGTGAGCTACCCCGCTGAAAAAGGTACTGAGCCATATGGCTAACATAGATAAGAATAATGGGTTAATATAAGCTACAAGAGCTAATAAGAAGCCTGAGCTAATGGGCCAATCAATTTATAACCTAATGTAGATTCTCTGTGTGATTTTATTTGAGGCTTCCCAGCTGTGGGAACAGGGCAGAACAGAAACCCCAAGAAACAGGCCTTCATGTTACACTCCAGCATGGGTATTTGTAAATGGACACTTCCTGTCCCCACTGCTCAGTCCCAAATAACTGACTCAGAGGCTGAATATGAACTATAATTGCTCAGTTGATAGTTCAGGCTTGTTACTAGCTAACTCTTTCACTTAAATTAACCCATATTTATGCTTTGCCATGTGGCTCATGACTTGTTACCTCATTTTTTTTCACATCATGCTTGCTTGCCAGCTGATTGGATTCTCTCCTGACTCTTCCTCCCTTCTACCCATCATTCTCAGTTTGACTTTCTGGCATAACTTCCTGCCCAATTACTGGCCTGTCAGATTTTTATAAACCAATGAGAGTAACGTACATTCATAGTGTAGAAATGGACTGTTCCACTGCAGATATTTGACCTGACACTGTCTCCTCCTGCATGGCAACCAGGTAGGAATAATTTGTTTGTATGGTTTGCATTAATGAGTTATTTGTTAATCTATGTCTTACTACCTGTGATGGACACTTGCACACATAAGATACAGAGCCATTTTGCCTCAGTATTCGCTTTCAAAATTAAACAAATCACTTCTATATAAATGGAGTCACTTGGGGTAAGGGCCACTCTGAAAACCCCTGTCCTATGTAATAGAAAGGAACGCAGATGGGCACAGCCCAAGCTCTCCACACTCTATCTCTCACAGTGCTAGAATCCAGAGCTATTATTCTCTGAGTTTGAGCTGTGGTGGGATCCAAAATCATCTAGCACATGTCATGGTATCCTAGGATGCACTGGTGGGTAGGCAGCAATGAGGGACAGTAGTGCAAGAGGCAGTGAGTGAGACACACTCCTAGCTCAGGCTGTGGAGGAATGAGGACAGGCAGCCCTGCCTCCTGTAACCAGAATGACATGGCTCCTCTGGATGACTGCTGAGCAGGAGAGTTCTGAGCAGGTGGCTGGCAGACTCTTTGGTTTCTGAAACTGACTCATGGTGTAATTTGTGTGCAGCAGACAGGGGTTGAGGACTGTGAACACAAGTAAAATGATTACACAATGTTCACAGCTTCTTCCTTATTGCATGGTGGTTTGTGGCTAGATAGGATATGAAAATGCTTAGGCAAAGAGCTCAGATCCCAAAATTTCTCTCCATTGTAGGACTCCATGCTCTGTTTGCCATCCCCACTTCTCCAAAGCATCCAGGAGACACTGCTTCATTTAGACAAACCCACAAACAGAAGTGCCTACCTGAACTATAGGCCACAAAACCCCTGGCACTAGCCGTGGAGAAGACTATACAAAGACGGGAGGTCTTTAGTGTGAATAGTATTTTGTTTCTACACTGATTTTAAGGTCTTGCTCTTTTCTCTTAATTTCCTTTTCTTTTTCCTAACATTACTTCCTATACATTTTAGTTGTTGTTGTTTATTTGAGACAGGGTTTCTCTCTGTAGCACTGGGTGTCCTTGAACTCACTCTGTAGACCAGGCTGACCTCAAACTCCGAGATTCCCCCTCCCTCTGCCTCCCAAGTGCTGGAATTAAAGGAAGTGTGACACCACCTCCTGTCCATTATTTCATTATTCCCATTATGATTATTGTGGGGAGTTGGCTCTGGTGTTGTTACTGTGGTTTATTCTGCACTCTGACCAGTGATCTCTGTAGAAAGAAGCTTACTGTACAAATCCTCACATCAGTGTGCAAACCATATTCACTCCCACAGGTGCACAAACCACAACAACAAAACACAAGAATGTAGGAAACAAAACTTTCTAATAAGATCATAACTTGTCAGCAACTGAATCCAAAAGTATTTAATTGAAGAAAATATTCAGGAGGTTTAGTTACAAAGGATTGCAACTTCAAAAAGATAGACAGCTGAAGGAAATAAGCAAAACAATATAGGATATGTGCAATATACAGAGAAATTTTAAAAATGTAATTGTTGAAAAAGTTTGCAGATAAACTTTCAAAAATTCAGGAGAAACCACCACCCACAGACTAAATTAACTGAAAGATAAAATTACCAGAACTTCAAATACAGGTTAATGAGTTATTGCATTTCTCTTTATTTGAGAGGAATAAAGAAAATTTATAATGACCCCCAGGACATGACAAACCAAACAGGAATATTTTATTTGAACAGAATGCTGAAATAGAGACTAAAGAAAAAGAAAACCTATTCCTTCAAGCAATATCCTAAACTACCCTGTATTTATTGAGCAATAAGGACATCCGGGTACAGAAGTAATTTAGACTACCACATAGATAGGACCAGAAAATAATCTTGTTATATCACACCATTGGTAAAGTTTAGAAAGTACAGAACAAGAAAAGAGTGCTGGAAATGATTACAGAGATGATCCAAGTTATTAACATGGACCTGATTGGAAAACCAATCAGAAAAACAGCTTGTTCCTTGACAGAAAGGCTAAAGGCCAGAGTATGCAACTATGTATTTTGAGTTCTCAAAGAAAATAACTGACAACCAATGTGAGTACATGCAAATTTGTCCTGTATAAACACCTTCAAGATGAACACAGCTAAAGCAATGCATGACCACAGAGCAGTGAAGAAGACACTCACAAGAAAATAAAAATATAAAGGAGACAGCTAGGATCACAAGAGCTCAGGAGAAAATAACTCCTGTAGTTCTGAGTAATCAACAGCAGTAACTCAGGAAGTGTGCTGGTTAGCTTTTGTCAGCTTGACACATACTGAAGTCACCTGGGAAGAAGAATCTTCAGGTGTATCAGATTGGGAAGCCTGTGGGGCATTTTCTTGATTGATGATTGATGTGGGAGGGCCCAGTCCACTTTGGGGTCCTAGGATACTTAAGAAAGCAGGCAGAGCGAGCCATGAGAAGCAACTAGTAAGCCATTATTTCTCCAAGTTCTCTGATTCGTTCTTGCCTGATTTCCTGCCTTGGCTTCTTTCAGTGGTAGGTTGTGATGTGGAGGTGTAAGCCAAAAAAACCTTTTGCTCCCCCAGTATCTTTTGATCATGGTGTTTTATCACACAATCAAAAGCAAAGTGCCAGTGAGCCAGCAAACATCTAAGATGAGAAAGAAAATACCACACAGCAATTGAAACCAAATCAGAAAATCAGAAGGTGAAAAGAACCCACCAAATTATAGGATTTCATTCAGTACAAACTTTTTTTTTTAGCTTTTTGAGACAGGGTTTCTCTGTAGCTTTGGTACCTGTCCTGGAATTCGCTCTTGTAAATTAGGCTGGCCTCGAACTCACATAGATCCACCTGGCTCTGTCTCCTGAGTGCTGGGATAAAAGTCATGCACCACCACCGCCAAGCCAATACAAACATTTTAACAGTAACCTAAATATAAATAGTCTCAATTCTGGAGTAAAAGATGCAACTGACAGGCTGAATTGAAAAGCAGAAAACAATAACCAATCATTTCTTGCAGCAGCAACTCAACTAGCTGGCCACGCATGTGAAGACTGAGAGTGAAAGGATGGAAAACAGCATTTTAAACAAACAGACAAGAAAGCTGTACTCCTACCTGACAAAGCAGATAACCAGCCAAAGTTAGGAAAAAATAAAAATAACTACATGTTAATAACTGGAACACTCCATCACAAACTTTTAACAAATCGAAAAGGTAATTTCTTATATCCTATCAGATCATAATAGAATTGTAGAAAAAGTCAACAGCAAGAGGAAGCACAGAAACACATGATGAACGAACACTGTATTTTTTGCAAGCATGGTCCAGCATATGCAAATTAGTAAAAGAAATTCAGCACATAACATGATCAGGGATAAGTATGATATCATAATCTCAACAGATGGGGGAAGTCCTTAAGAAACTAAACTCATTCTTGATTACAGCCCTGAACAAACCAGGAAGAGAAAACTTACACTTACACACAAGAAAGGGCACTGTGATAATCCTACCAACAATATACTGCATGGGGAATAACTTGAATCAGTTTCTCTAATTCAGGATAGACCTAAGAGTGACCATTCCTCAACTATTATTTAATACAGAGCTTGGATCTTCAGAGAAATAAAATGAGAGAAAAAAAAGAGTGTTACAAACAGATAAGGAAGAAGTCAAATTACCCTATTTGTAGATGAAATGCTTTTATATTTAAAATCCACTGGGCTGCAAGACCACTTGCCTAGCATATGCAAGGCTCTGGATTTGATCCTCTGAACCACATACCAAGAAAAGGGCTCTGAAAACCATCCCGGGTCCAGCAAGATATCTCTGCAGGTAAACGTGCTGGAAACACAAGATTGGTGATCTGAGTTAAATCAAAGAACTCCATCAAAAGAAAAATACCTTTATAATCAGAGCACAGGAGGTCACCTGGAAGCTGAAGGGCCAGCTACCCTGGAGTTCCCAGCATGGAACAAAGTACAGGAGAAACTGACTCAACAAGTTGGAAGAAAAAACTGACTCTCAAAAGTTATCCCGTGATCTCCACACACATTGAACCTGCCCCTAGTCCTCTCCCCTCTTCCTGTCGCCCTTAACTCTCCACCTCCACACACATTAAAAATACCTAGAAAAGCTGTGGGAAAGCATCTCTGGATTAAATAAGCAGAGAAGATTATGGAAATATGCTTGCACACCTCTGAATATTTCCATAGCCACACAATTGTGCACCGTAAGTCGGTGAGGTGTGTGATGCTAATTATACTATAAGAAAGCCATTCCTGTCGCCCACACTCACTGCTGTCAGATGCAGGGGAAGAAGAGAGACCCAGGCTGCTGCTCAGCTTGTCCTCAGCCTCTGCTTGTATCAGGAACTTCAGGGAAAGAAAGAGAGCCTGGGCGGAGCCAGAAGAAAGGAGTGGAGCTAGCGCCACCTGGTGGTAAATCGAGGATTCTCGTGTCTATGTTGTCCTGAAGCCTCCAGGCTGCACTGAGCCCTAAGTCACAACCATATCAACTGGATGTTGGGGATCCAGGCTCCAGAAAAGAAAAAAGGAAAGCAAAGGCGTCTTTCTGTCTTTTCTTTTTCTTTCTGTCTTGTCTCTGTATTTTCTTTCTTTTTTTTAATAGATTGGCGGTGGAAGTAATAAACAGAAGGTGAGTATATGCTTAACACAACAAGGGACAAACAAGGGGATCAAGACAGCCGAGGGTATGGCTTCTTAAATGTCCACGTTGTTAATATAAATTGATTTATAGCTTCATTTTGTTTCAGAAGAGAGAAATTGAGAGAAAATTCACTGTTCACAATTGTAAGCCCTATAACAGAGAAACTAAGGCAGGAGAATTTGGGCTATGGGTGCCTGAGCTAAATATCAAACTCTATCCCTAACGAATAAAAAGAGGGGAGGGGAGACTAAGTGCAGACTGTTAACCTGCAGTCAGATGGTGCAGTGTGCAGTGTAGGACACTTCATGGACCAGAGAGTTAAAGTTGAAAAGTAAGTCAGTTTCGTACTCTGTCTTTTTAACATTCTAGAATGAATGGGAAGGGTCACACAAGCCCTCCCCCTCATCTGAGGAGCTGCAGACAGGTGATGAATGTCAGGAGAGGGAGAGTCGGTTTTTTCAGGAGTGCGTCCTTGGTATGTCGACTATCCAGAGAAATGTTCTAATCATATGTGTTCATGGGCAGCAGTGACTGGACTCAGTGGGTTATTGAAGAAGGGGAGGGAGAGGAAGGGAAAGGAGGGAGGGGAGGGGAATAGTTGGGGAGGGGAAGGAAGGGAAGCCAAAAGAGAACAGGGAGAAGTTGTTTGGAGGGGGATTTGGAGGATAATTCTGCTGTAAAGTAGCAGTGGTGAGTGTGATTAAAATACGTTGTTTCTATGAAGTTTTCAAAATTCTCAAAGAATAAGAACTGTACAAGTTTTTTGAAAAAGTTAACTTTCATTGGAGTACAAGATACATACAGAGAAAGTACTGGCTGTACAATGGCCTGTCTCTGTAAGCATGAAGACCCGAATTCAGATCCCAGCACCAGGTAAAGAGCCTGATAGTGGGAGGGGGAGGCAGGGGATCCCTGGGGCTTGAGGATCAGACATCCTAGGTCATCAGAAAGTCCTGGTTTACTCCTCAGGCTCAGTGTGAGAGTGTCTCTCTTAGGGTTCTCTTTGTTGTCTAGGTTCTCTGAGATTGTGAATTGTAGACTGGTTTTTCTTTGCTTTATTATTAAAAGACACTTATTAGTAAGTACATATTTTATTTGTCTTTCTGGCTCTGGGTTACTCACTCAATATGATGTTTTCTAGATCTATCCATTTGCCTGCAAATTTCAAAATGTCATCATTTTTTTTCCTGCTATGTGGTACTCCATTGTGTAAATGTACCACATTTTCCCTATCTATTCTTCAGTTGAAAAGCACTCAGGTTGTTTCCAGGATCTGGCTCTGACAAATAATGCTGCTATGAATGTACTTGAACACGTCCTTGTTGTATAATTGAGTATCCTTGGGTTATAAACCCACAAGTGGTATTGCTGGGTCTTAAGGTAGGTTGTTTTCTAGTTTTCTGAGAAATTACTACACTGATTTCCAAAACAGCCTACAAGTTTGCACTCCCACCAGCAACGCAGAAGTGTTCCCTTTTCCCCACATCCTCTCTACCATAAGTTGTCATCGGTGTTTTTGATCTTGGCTATTCTGACAGGTATAAGATGGAATATCAGAGTTGTTTTGATTTGCATTTCTCTGATGGCTAAGGATGTTGAGCATTTCCTTAAGTGTCTTTTAGCCATCTTAGATTCCTCTGTTGAAAGTTCTCTGTTTAGGTTTGTACCCCATTTTTATGGGATTATTTGTTCTTTTGATATAAAGTTTCTTGAGTTCTTTGTACATTTTGCAGATCAATCTTCTGTCTGATGTGGCATTGTTGAAGATCCCTTTTTATAATTATCTGTTCATTGCATCTCATTTCAGACTACAAAAACAATAAGTCTCATGTTTTAAACTGGTATGTACTTTTAAGTCTCTTACAAAAATACTTTATATTTAATCCAACCCTCAACTAAAATATATTTGGATGTTCTCTACTATTGTCAGTTCTGCCATTAACCTTCTATTGCAAGCAGTCTTTTTTTCTTTCTGTCTTTTTTGAGTGTAAATCTTACCTGCTAAGTTGAGAGCCAGTACAGTCAAGCTTGGACCCAGCTCTTGAGGCAGATTCTATACTGTAGCTGTACCTGATAAACAGCCCTCAACTGCTCAAAGATCTGGGGAATATGGCATTTAAATATTTAATTATTAAAAAAAAATTTCATAACAAAAAGACAGTTTGGCTCCTAGCAGCCTCTACTTCCTCCAAAGAAGACAGAAGACAAATGAGCACAGAACATCTATCCACAATTTGCTTCAACTGCCAAGAACTGACCACTGGGAAAAACTGCCTTTCATCTAAACTAAAGATCTCCAGACGTTGACAGAATCGCTGGAATCGACAGCCTAGCTGCTCAGGTCAAGGTAGGCCTGTCTTTCTACAGATTTTTCAGCCCGCAGGACCTTCTGGAGCCTGGTGGGCCCTGCGCTAAACAACAAAAGACAAATACAACCTTCAGTGACCATAGAGAACCCGAGGAGTAGCTCTGGGTCCCAATCAAGTAAGTTCTCTGTCCTTTTTAAATCAATAACTCAATTAAAATTTTATCCTTCTCAAAGATTTCTGATGCAGTTTGACAGCTGAGAGGTTTTGTCAGTTTAAAAGGACAACCTCACCAAACAAATTTCAGTAAAATACAAATACAAGACCTGCAAGTTATAAAGGTGTGAGGACAAATACAAGTTATCAAATTTCTCTCTCATGCTGGCTTCCATAGTCTTAAAAATACTTTTCATTGTACAAAAATATCTTTCACAGTCATTCTGACATAAATATGCTACTGTTTATACAATGTATATGTCTAAAACTTCTGTTTTCACAAACTCAAAGAATTCTTGTGAGTTTCAGGGACCCAAATTGAAGGAACCACCTTAAACAGGTCAGATACACTCCCTCAATTCCCTGGTCCTAAATTTTTTTTCCTTAACTTTGTTCTCTGTTCTGCCAATACCTTAAACAGGTGTAAGAGATACCAGGTGTTTCCATACCACAAACACTGGACAATAGCAAAGAGACCAGCTATGCCAGGATGTGACCAGCACCCAGCCTTCTCAGGGTCTCCACAAAGACAACACACACAAATAAGCAGGAAGTGGACTTGAGGATCCCCTGCCTCAATTCCTTTAACCTGTGGTGCCTAACCTTTTACCTTTTTATTATAAAAAAGAGATGGGGATGTAATGATCTGCCCTGTCCCTTTAAGAGACAAGCCACACCCACTCCCACCTCCATCTGCCAAGGCAAGCTGATCTTCATCTTCCAGCCTGAGTTCCTTCCTCTTTGCCATCTCTCTCCCAAAGAGGCAGCTTCTGCCTCTTTCCATTCTCTCCTTCCCCTTATGTTTCTCTCCTCTCTCTCTCTCTCTCTCTCTCTCTCTCTCTCTCTCTCTCTCTCTCTCTTTCTCTGTCTCTCTGCTCTTCTCCCCTTCCCTTCCATAACCTACTAAATAAAAATAAAACCTCAACCTGCATGGCGTGCCTATCCATGTCTCTGTCTTTCTCCCACTGCCATGTGGCTCCCTGCCTGGGACCAGCTGGCTTCAGAAGTTATGAATATAAATTATAGAAACCCTGGTGTAGGAATTCCTTCTGTTCATGTGTTGCTTTCATTGGCTAATGAATAAAGAAACTGCTTTGGGCTTGATAGGGCAGAACTTAAGTAGGCAGAGTAGACAGAACTGAATGCTGGGAAAAAGGGCAGAGTGAGAGATGCCATGTATCTCCTGGCTGAGAAGGACACTGGTAAGAATCGTGCCGGTAAGCCACAGTCACGTGGCGGTACACAGGATAAGAAAAATGGGTTAAATTAAGATATAAGAATTAGCCAATAAGAAGTTAGAGCTAATGGGCCAGGCAGTGTTTAAATGAGTATAGTTTCTGAGTGATTTCAGGTGTAAGATAGCTGGGCAGCCAGGACCAAACAAAGGGCCCACGCTCCATGCAACAGTTAGTGGTGTGGGACAATTCTGTATTGTGTCAATTATGTTTTAAATAAATGCTGATTGGCCAGTAGCCAGGCAGGATGTATCGGCAGGACAACAAGACAGGAAGTAGAGGCAGGACAATGAGAATAGGAGAAATCTGGGAAGCAGGAAGCTCCCTCTGCAGTCCTGCCCTGACACAAGAGAAGGAAGATGTGATCAACCCCGCTGAAAAAGGTACCAAGCCATGTGGCTAACATAGATAAGAATAATGGGTTAATATAAGTTATAAGAGATAATAAGAAGCCTAAGCTAATGGGACAATCAGTTTATAACTTATGTAGACTTCTGTGTGATTCTTTGGGACCTACCGACTGTGGGAACCAGGCAGGACAGAAACTCAGAAAACAAAACCCATGAGAAATAAAAGACTTTGAAGGTACAGATATAGCAGCTACCAAGCCATAGTCTATCATTTCTAGGGCTGAAAAGGATCTTGGAAGCAGATCTGGGAGTGGGCAAGGATTACAAGAGGCAGTTTCTACAGATACTAATCTGTAAGGTGGGGCCCCAACATCTTTGTCTCTAAAACATTCCTCAAGAGAGCCTCTTGCCAAATTCTATACCACTGCATTATCCTGAAACTTAAGTGACTTTTCATATCAAATGTCACAAGAGCCATTCCATATCACAATAACCCTGTCATTTTATAGCATCTAAAGCCAAGACCTCCAGTCAATACTTCTGAGCCATTACATCACCACAGAGAAATACCCACCTGTCCTGGCTGGTTTTATGACAAGTTGACACAAGTCAGAGTCATCAGGGAAGAAGGAGCCTCAGTTGTGAAAATGCCTTCATAAGATCCAGTTGTAAGGCATTTTCTTAGTAAGTGATCAATGGGAGATGGCCCAGAAACTGTTCATGGGGCTACCCCAGGATTGATAATCCCAGTTTCTATAAGAAAGCAGGCTGAGGAGGCTATGCTGAGCAAACCAATAAGCAGCAACCCCCTCCATGGCCACTGCGGTAGTTCCTGTCTCAAATTTCCTGCCCTGCTTGACTTTCTGTCCTGATTTCTATTAGTGATGAACAATGATGTAGAAGTATAAGCCAAATAAACCCTCTCTTCCCAACTTGCTTTATGGTCATGGTGTTTCTTCAAAGTAATACAAATTCTAAGACACCATCCATAAATCTTATCAAAGATGTTTCCATGGTCATTCATGCATGGTTTGTTTGTTTTTGTTTTGTTTTGAAGTGTGTCTTTTGCAGCCCAGGGTAGCCTCAAACATACAATCTACCTGAGGATGACTTTAAACTCCTGATCTTCTCACGTCTCAAGTAATGACTGTAAATGCAAATTTTTGTCCATCCAGATCCTTCAGCTGTTTAGTCCCAATGTAACACACAGAGGCTTATATTAATTATAAACTGTTTGGCTAATGGTTCAGGCATATTCCTAGCTAGCTCTTTTATCTTAAATGAACACATCTCTGTTAATCAATGTATGGCCACAAGGCTATGGTTCTCTGGTAATGTTTTGAAATCTTTCTCTGTTGACAGCTGTATGTCTTCTCCTTGACTCTACCTACTCTCTTTATGTATCACTGTTCAGATTTCCTGCCTGGCTTTACTCTGCTAAGCCATTGGTCAAAATAGCTTTATTCATCAACCAATAAAAGTAACTCATATACAAAAGGACATGACTTTCTTCTCACTGCTTCCTGATGACTTCCTTCTCACTTCTTCCTGATGACTTCCTTCTCACTGCTTCCTGATTACTTCCTTCTCACTACTTCCTGATGACTTCCTTCTCACTACTTCCTGATGAATTCCTTCTCACTACTTCCTGATGACTTCCTTCTCACTACTACTTCCTCATGCCTTCCTACTCACTATTTTTTCCCTTACAATTTATAACCCCAGCAGAATCTTTCAAACAATATGAAATTGACAATCTGGGGGCGCGGAGCGCGGGCGGAAGCCGGGCGCGGAGCGCGGGGCGGAAGCCGGGCGCGGAGCGCGGGGCGGAAGCCGGGCGTGGAGCGCGGGGCGGAGGACGCCCCCCCACCCCCGCAGCGGGTGGGGACCGGCTAGATCCCAAGCGGCAGCAGAGGACAGAGGCGGCAGGAACCGTCGGGACAGCAGATGCAAGCTACAGAGACCGAGCGCGACACCAAGAGCAGATCACCCCACTACAATTAAAGCAAAGAGGTAGGCCGTTGATTGGCTAGATCCCTAGCAAGGAAGGAGCCAGGTCCTGTTCCTGAAGACCCTTCCGAGGGGAGAGAGGGAACTTGGCCCCTGGCTGGAGCCAGGAAACAAGGCGACAGCGTTTTGTAAGAGGAGCCCCTGGCCAACGGGGAAACCTGATCCGGTTGCAGAAGACCCATTAGATAGACTAATAGGAGGAGATGGGCAGGCGCCAAGGCAAGAATTCACCCAAAAATCTGAAAAACAACATGAAAACACCAGAACACAATGATCTTACAACAGAAGGACTTGAACACCCTAATACGGAAGAAGTGGAAAAAATTGACTTTATGAAAGCAATAGAGTCCATTAAACAACATGTGAAAAACGCCCTTATAGAAATGGATGAGAAGTTTAACCAAAAGTTTGGAGAAATGAGAAAATACGTCCAAGATACCCTGGAAAACCAAGAAAAAACGATCAAACAGGTACAGGATACCCTGGGAAACCAGGAAAAAACGATCAAACAGGTAATGGAAACAGTTCAAGAATTGAAAACTGAAAGGGAAGCAAGGAAGAAAACACAAGCTGAGCACCAGCTGGATATGGAAAATCCAGGTCAACAAGCAGAGCCCACGGAAACAAGCATAATCAATAGAATACAAGAAATTGAAGAAAGAATCTCAGATTCTGAGGACACCATAGAGAAAATAAACACACTGATCAAAGAAAACAGCAAAGCCAACAAATTCTCATCACAAAACATGCAGGAAATATGGGACACAATAAAAAGACCAAACATAAGAATAATTGGGATAGAAGAAGGAGAAGAGTCACAGCTCAAAGGCCCAGAAAATATCTTTAACAAAATTATGGAAGAAAACTTCCCCAACATAAAGAAAGATATTCCTTTGAATATTCAAGAAGCATACAGAACACCAAGCAGATTGGATCAAAGAAAAACATCCCCTCGCCATATAATAATCAAAACACAGAATATACAGGTTAAAGAAAGGATATTAAGAGCTGCAAAGGAAAGAGGCCAAGTAACTTATAAAGGTAAACCGATCAGACTTACACCTGACTTCTCTATGGAAACCATGAAAGCCAGGAGGTCCTGGATAGAGGTACTGCAGAAGCTAAGAGACCATGGATGCAAACCCAAACTACTATACCCAGCCAAGCTATCGTTCACTATCAATGGAGAAAACAAGACATTCCAGGATAAGAATAAATTTAAGCAATACGTAGCCACAAATCCAGCCCTACAGAAGATAATAGAAGGAAAATCACAACCCAAAGAACCCAACATGGCCAACACTGCCTACAAGAACTCAGGCACCTAGAGACCCTTCACCAGCACAACTCATAGAAGGGAGACACACAAACTATACTACCAAAAACAATAAGAATAACTGGAGTAAACAACCACTGGTCATTAATATCACTTAATATTAATGGGCTCAATTCACCTATAAAAAGGCACAGGCTAAGAGATTGGATACAAAAACAGGATCCAACATTCTGCTGTTTGCAAGAAACACATCTCAACCACAAAGACAGGCATCTACTCAGAGTAAAGGGTTGGGAAAAGGTCTTTCAAGCAAATGGTCCTAAGAAAAAAGCAGGTGTGGCCATATTAATTTCTAACAAAACTGACTTCAAACTAAAATCAATCAGAAGAGATCGAGATGGACACTTTATACTTATAACAGGAACAAATCATCAGGAGGACGTATCAATCCTGAATATCTACGCCCCTAATACAAAAGCACCCACTTATCTAAAAGAAATATTACTAGAACTGAAGTCAGACATTAAACCACACACACTAGTAGTAGGAGACTTCAATACACCTCTCTCTCCAATGGACAGGTCAATCAGACAGAAACCAAACAGAGAATTAAGAGAATTATTGGAGGTAATGAAGCAATTGGACTTAACAGACATCTATAGATCACTCCACCCAAATAGGAAAGAATATACCTTCTTCTCTGCAGCTCATGGAACCTTCTCGAAAATTGACCACATTCTCGGAAACAAAGGAAACCTCCACAGATACAAAAAATATCAGTGTCCACCTGTGTCTTATCAGATCACCACGGATTAAAGTTAGAAGGCAACAACAATGCTATCCCCAGAAAGCCGACAAACTCATGGAAACTGAACAGTCAACTACTGAACCATACCTGGGTCAAGGAAGAAATTAAGAAAGAAATTAAAGACTTCCTTGAATTTAATGAAAATAAAGAAACAACATACTCAAACCTATGGGACACGATGAAAGCAGTGCTAAGAGGAAAGTTCATAGCACTAAATGCACACTTAAAAAAAACGGAGAAAGCATACATTGGGGACTTAACAGCACACCTGAAGGCCTTGGAAAAAAAAGAAGCAGACCTGCCCAGGAGGAGTAGAAGACTGGAAATAATCAAACTGAGGGCGGAAATAAACAAAATAGAAACTCAGAAAACAGTCCAAAAAATCAATGAAACAAAAAGTTGGTTCTTGGAGAAAATCAACAAGATCGACAAACCCCTATCCAAACTAATTAAACAACAAAGAGAGAGCACGCAAATAAATAAGATCAGAAATGAAAAGGGGGACATAACCACTGACACAGAGGAAATTCAGAAAATCATTAGATCTTACTACAAAAGCCTGTATGCCACAAAACTGGAAAATGCAAAAGAAATGGACATTTTTTTAGATAAGTACCTTCTACCAAAACTTAACCAAGACCAGGTGAATGATCTAAATAGACCGGTTAGTCGCGAAGAAATAGAAGCTGTTATCAAAAATCTCCCCTCCAAAAAAAGCCCAGGACCAGATGGTTTCAATGCAGAATTCTACCAGAACTTCCAAGAAGAGCTAATACCTATACTCCTTAATGTATTTCACAATATAGAAACAGAAAAGTCATTGCCAAATTCCTTTTATGAAGCTACAGTTACCCTGATACCAAAACCACACAAAGACCCAACCAAGAAAGAGAATTACAGGCCTATCTCACTCATGAATATTGACGCAAAAATTCTCAATAAAATACTGGCAAACCGAATTCAAGATCACATAAGAAAAATTATCCACTATGATCAAGTAGGCTTCATCCCAGAGATGCAGGGCTGGTTCAACATACGCAAGTCTATTAACGTAATCCACCATATAAATAAACTGAAAGAAAAAAACCATATGATCATTTCATTAGATGCTGAAAAAGCATTCGACAAAATTCAACACCCCTTTATGATAAAGGTTTTGGAAAGACTAGGAATACAAGGATCATACCTAAATATAATAAAAGCTATTTACAGCAAGCCGACAGCTAACATTAAATTGAACGGAGAAAAACTCAAAGCCATCCCACTAAAATCAGGAACAAGACAAGGATGTCCACTCTCTCCATACCTCTTCAATATAGTGCTTGAAATTCTAGCAATAGCAATAAGACAACATAAGGGGATCAAGGGGATTCGTATTGGAAAGGAAGAAGTTAAGCTTTCGTTATTTGCAGATGATATGATAGTATACATAAGCGACCCCAAAAACTCTACCAAAGAACTCCTACAGCTGATAAACACCTTTAGTAATGTGGCAGGATACAAGATCAACTCCAAAAAATCAGTTGCCTTCCTATACACTAAGGATAAAGAAACAGAGAGGGAAATCAGAGAAGCATCACCTTTCACGATAGCCACAAAGAGCATAAAGTATCTTGGGGTAACCCTGACCAAGGAAGTGAAAGATCTATTTGACAAGAACTTTAAGTCTTTGAAGAAAGAAATAGAAGAGGACACCAGAAAATGGAAGGACCTCCCTTGCTCTTGGATTGGGAGGACCAACATAGTAAAAATGGCAATACTACCAAGAGCAATCTATAGATTCAATGCAATCCCCATCAAAATCCCATCAAAATTCTTCACAGATCTGGAAAAGACAATAATCAATTTTATATGGAAAAACAAAAAACCCAGGATAGCCAAAACAATCTTATACAATAAAGGAATGTCTGGAGGCATTACCATCCCTGACTTCAAACTCTATTACAGAGCTACAGTATTGAAAACAGCTTGGTATTGGCATAAAAACAGAGAAGTCGACCAATGGAATCGAATAGAAGACCCTGACTTTAACCCACAAACCTATGAGCAACTGATTTTCGATAAAGGAGCTAAAAGTATACAATGGAAAAAGAGAGCATCTTCAACAAATTGTGTTGGCAAAACTGGATGTCAATCTGTAGAAGAATGAAAATAGATCCATATCTATCACCATGCACAAAACTCAAGTCCAAGTGGATTAAAGATCTCAATATCAGCCCGAACACACTGAACCTGATAGAAGAGAAAGTGGGAAGCACTCTACAACACATGGGCACAGGAGACCACTTCCTATGTATAACCCCAGCAGCACAGACTGTAAGGGCCTCATTGAATAAATGGGACCTCCTGAGACTGAGAAGCTTCTGTAAAGCAAAGGACACTGTCGCTAAGACAGAAAGGCAACCCACTGACTGGGAGAAAATCTTCACCAACCCAGCAACTGACAAAGGTCTGATCTCCAAAATATATAAAGAACTCAAGAAACTAGAACGTAAAAGGCAAATCAACCCAATTATAAAATGGGGCACTGAGCTGAACAGAGATCTCTCAACAGAAGAAGTTCAAATGGCCAAAAGACACCTAAAGTCATGCTCAACTTCCTTAGCGATCAGGGAAATGCAAATCAAGACAACTTTAAGATACCATCTTACACCTGTCAGAATGGCGAAAATAAAAAACACCAATGATAGCCGTTGCTGGAGAGGTTGTGGAGAAAGGGGTACACTCATCCATTGCTGGTGGGAATGCAAACTTGTACAACCACTCTGGAAAGCAGTGTGGAGGTTTCTCAGGAAATTCGGGATCAACCTACCCATGGACCCAGCAATACCACTCTTGGGAATATACCCAAGAGAGGCCGTATCATACAACAAAAGTATATGCTCTACTATGTTCATAGCAGCATTGTTTGTAATAGCCAGAACCTGGAAACAACCTAGATGCCCTTCAATTGAAGAATGGATGAAGAAGGTATGGAATATATACATATTAGAGTACTACTCAGCAGTAAAAAACAAGGACTTCTTGAAGTTTGCAGGCAAATGGATGGAAATTGAAAACACTATCCTGAGTGAGGTAAGCCAGACCCAAAAAGAGGAACATGGGATGTACTCACTCATATTTGGTTTCTAGCCATAAGTAAAGGACATTGAGCATATAATCCGGGATCTTAGAGAAGCTAAATAAGAAGGAGAACCCAAAGAAAAACATATAGGCAACCTCCTGAATATTAACCTTCATCAGGCGATGAAAGGAGACAGAGATAGAGACCCACATTGGAGCACCAGACTGAAATCTCAAGGTCCAAGTCAAGAGCGGAAGGAGAGAGAACGCAAGCAGGGAACTCAGGACCACGAGGGGTGCACCCACATATTGAGGCAGTGGGGATGTTCTTTCAGGAACTCACCAAGGCCAGCTGGTCTGGGTTTAAAAAAGCCTGGGTTAAAACCAGTCTCGCTGAACATAGCGGACAATGAGGACTACGGAGACCTCAAGAACAATGGCAATGGGTTTCGGATCCTACTGCACCTATTGGCTTTGTGGGAGCCTAGGCAGTTTGGATGCTCACCTTACTAGAACTGGATAGAGGTGGGAGGTCCTTGAACTTCCCACAGGGCAGGGAATCCTGATTGCTCTTTGGGCAGTCGAGAAAGGGGGATTTGATTGGGGGAGGGGGAGGGAAGGGGGCGGCGGTGGGGAAGAGACAGAAATCTTTAATAAATAAAATAAATTAAAAAAAAATGACAATCTGGTTACATTCTACTTTTAACTGAATGATTACAATGTATACAAGTAAGAAACAACATGCTTCCCATTTCCCTTACATGATTAAACATTCTATGTATTTCAGGTGAAAAACAAATTATCTCCAAGCACCCACAGACAGTTAACATTTATCTTTCAGACATCTCATAGATCAGGAGCCTTTCAGTCATAACTACTTACCTAGGCAGTAGTTTTTTATAATTGCCAAAAAAATGGGTTACTGGGTTCACTTTTCATATTTTAGAGTTCTGTTATGTTAATTAACCATAACATTCTTTGTTTTCTAGTTAGATGAAGTCAATTGTTTACAGCTTTCTTTTAGCTATGGTGCACACTGAAACCTGAGAACACATTTTCCATATCAAAAAAATTGAGCAAACTCCTGGGAATCAATTGTTTTCCTTAATTATTAACCTAAACAATAGTCTATATAGTTCCTAAGAGAAACTCTTAAGTTCTAGTTTTATGACAAATCCTTGTTCCTCTTTCCTATCCTCTCCAGTCCCTGCTGTATCAGAGCTGTGGACAACAATATTTCCTATGTTTACCTATATTAATTTTCGCACTAAACTAACATCTATCCCACATAATTCCTTACTACATTTGATAAAAACCTTTAATCATCAAAATTCTATTTTAACTACCACTATTATTATAAAATTATTACTTCAATTAAACAATACTGCTTAAGAAGAAATCATCTTCATTATAATCCACAGGAAAACTGCCTCATAGATCATGATATTTCCATGAGATAATCACACTACATTAAAGGCAGTAAGAATCCTTTCACACTCATTTGCACCATGGGATATACCAGAGAAAACTTGCCAGGCCTGCACTTCGGCTATAGTTCTTCTGAGTGAGGGATGTCGGGATTAATAAACAGTACAACTTCAGGTTCTGCAGACAAGCCTTTATTCCACTTTCTCACACAGTATATATAGCACTCAGCAGGGGAGGCCAAGCCAGCAAAAGCAGGAAGCTCATCACCATAACTCACATGGCTTAGGGGTAAACATCCCTAAAAACATTGCTGAAAACAACAGATTGCTCCTGTTTTTGTTCCTGTTTTCGAACAACCAAACACAAGAGTGCAGAACAGATCAAATGGGAGTGTGAAGTCCTGTCCTCTAGGGACCCAACAAAAAATGGCAACAGCAAAAATGTAAAGGCGCAGCAGTAGCAAGAGACGTTCTGGAGCCACAGCCTTTAGGGCCTTGCCTGTCCATGATCTATCCATCAGTGCCTTGAATTCTGGTGGGCCAAACTCCTGAAATTCAAGAGCTACCTACTGCTCCTCAGACATGGTCACCCATTGGTAAAGTTTTAATTCTTTTAAGGCCAGTTTAATTCAAATAAAATGGAAGACTGATTTAAAAAAACGTCTCTTTTTTGAAAAAGCTAATAACTCCACATAGGTAATTGATAAGAGGATAATCGTTATACAAGCTAAGGCCACGTGATTCTCCCAGAAGCCCCACGATGAGAGGTCAATGTCCTGGATCATCAAGAATTCTTCTCCAGTGCATCTGTAATTCAACACAGCAAAAATAACATCAAAGCTTATTCAGTACACTGTTCCTTCCTTTTCAACACATCATTTAAAACTTCGTCTTTATATTTAGTTGATAGTAGTACTGGTGTACTGACAATTTTGTTACATATTATGTCAATCTAAACTACTTGAATGAGGACCCTTTGTTAATTTCAAAACCATCTGAAGAAGCACAGCTATCACATTTATTTAAATCATAGAGGAAGTAGACTTAGTAAACGTGGATGAGTTCAGAGAGTCACACTAAGACCCAACGACCCAACTTTGTAGACTTAACAGTGTCATTCATTTCTAAATCTACAATGCTGCTCTCTCCACAGGACAAAGGACTTGTTTCTCCCAAAGCAGAATCCTCAGTTTATAATTACACTATGAGAGACCAAAGCGGTGTGTAATTCTGCTGACTCAGCACAAGTCAGCCAACCGAACGCAGCATCGATTTCTAGACCAAGGACCAGAGGAGAACAAGAGTTTCTAAGAGGAAAGCACTGTCAACAATGGATGCTCAGCTATGGAACATCCCCAGGAGCCCATGACTACAAACAACGCCTGGGCAGCACAGTAGGTTGCAGGTGTGCGGAAACAGGTTAGAAAAGCAGCCACTGCTAAAATTTCTGGATGCACTACAATTACTGCCTGTACCTCTCCATCCCTGTCTGTCTCCATCCCTGTGTGTCTCCATCCCTGTGTGTCTCCATCCCTGTGTGTCTCCATCCCTATATGTCTCCATCCCTGTGTGTCTCCATCCCTGTGTGTCTCCATCCCTGTGTGTCTCTACCCCTGTTTCTCCATCCCCGTGTGTCTCCTTCCCTGTGTATCTCCATCCCTGTGTGTCTCCATCCCTGTATGTCTCCTTCCCTGTGTATCTCCATCCCTGTGTATCTCCATCCCTGTGTGTCTCCATCCCTGTATGTCTCCATCCCTGTGTATCTCCATCCCTGTGTATCTCCATCCCTGTGTATCTCCATCCCTGTGTGTCTCCATCCCTGTGTGTCTTCATTCCCTTGTATCTCATAGGATTTAACATTTCCCAAATCCATTGAAAGGGCAGCTTTCTCCTTCCTCTTGTGAAGACAATCCTTTATGGATATGAGGTCTGTGGATGGCTCTCCTTGGTTTCATTTTACCCATCCAAGTCCTCCTGACCAGAAACTGATTAGGAATTTGTAATACAAAGATACCAGACTACATCAGGAGAAAGGAGATGTGGAAAATAAAGTAACCTTGATACTTGTTTTCTTATCAGTAATTCAAATATAAATTTTTGTTACTGTTATTTATTTTTATTTTTGAACATCCATAAAAGATTTAACATATCCACATGTTCCTCTCTCATTTTATATCAAAACCAAATCAATAAGAATAATTATAGAAAGTTAAGGAATTTTCAAGGTATTAGACAAAAATGATATTTCCTTCCAACATAGTGAAAAGCATATTTTTATTGCAGGACAAAGCTTCTGACAGGACATTTTTACACACACACACTCACACTCACACACACAGGCACCATGTTTTGATGTCTTTAAGTCTTCCAGAGTGTGGACAGAGGAAATACCCTGAAATCGGGTACGTACTGTTCACTCACTTTAGTCCTTGCTGCCCTGATAATCTTGGGCTCTGCTCATATGTACCAAAATCAATACATGTGGAAACTGTATGTCTTTGTAAACTATGAGAGCAGCCTGTGTCAAAATCAAATGTTCTGAAGCAAGGAACCCAAATCCACAATCAAGACACCAAAACCATTTTAAAGGCCCCCAAAGAACCCTTTCAGCACATTATCTACACCGTGGAGCAGGAGGATAGAAACACAGCTACCTGTGCATTGGTTACCATGACTCACTCTGGGGAATGGACAAAGGGCAGAGAGTTAATCCTAAAAGCATGGGTTTTCCTTCTATGTCTAGGAGCATTCTATGTCCCCATTGTGACACTGAATTCAAGCTTACATTACATAGTTTTGACATCTACTGACTTCTGCTGTTTTGTTTTCTGGACAGAAGTTTTGTCCCAAAAATTCATTGTGCAGCAAAGCCTGTAACACAAACAGGAAGATGGAAAGGCAAATAGTTTAATATTTTTATACATTTCCAAAGAATAAACACAGCTATAACTTCAAGTTCAATATTGACTGTAATCTTTAAATATATTTATCTTTTGCAGAAATATTTTTAAACAAAAATATTCTCACCAAGTTCAGTCTGTCCAGTAAAACATTCCCTTTCCCCAGTTGAAGGTTTAGAAGTGAAATGATGGGATTTCCCAACTACGAAGAGGTGGACTCTAACTAGACTACTACAGGCTCCTCCTTCTCCCCCAGTCCATAACCCTGTAAACACTATATTTAAAACAATGCTGCTGATTTATACTAACAATGTTCTCTTGTTGTTTTCATCAAAACCAGTTGTGATTATGGAAGGAACAAAGTCTATTAAGACACACTTTCCTAAAGAGAAAGCTTAGCAAAACCAGTGTAGCTGTGGGTATCACCTGGTTTCTGTTTCTTTTATTTTCCTGATATAAACTATATATCTTTGTCCCTGATCCTTTCCTTATTTCCTTATTGGGCAGAATCACAACTGATTGCTTTTCATCGTATCATCTATATTTCCTGTTTACTCTGGGATTCTTTTTACCCTTTTTTACCCTCAAATAACATGTAACTGGGGAAAATCGCAGATGACTCACTGGCCTTTTGCTAAAACTAACAGGAAAGTTCTCATGTTTTGCTTCTGGAAGGAAAATCCTGGGCAGCGACTGGTTAGAGCTTACAGCTGGGGAGAGGACTTGGATGAGAATCATTGTACTTGTTACAGCTGGAGAACCCAAGTACAGTGAGAGCCAGGACAACTTACTGTAAATCCATAATGCGGAATGCTCAAGTACTGAATCCATGAGAAGTCCTGTGTGACGTCGATGGAATATAGACCTGAGATAAACTACAAAGAAATAAACCACAAATTAGAAACAGTACAGGGACTAAGAATTCCAGACAAGATCCTCCTTCTTCAAGACCTATTCAACCTTCTGACCATTTCTGCTTAGACCAGCTCTTTAAAACATTCTTTGTGGTGGTGCACACCTTTAATACCAGCACTTAGGAGGCAGAGGCAGATGGATCTCTCTGTGAGTTTGAAGTCAGCCTAGACTACAAGAGCTAGTTAGTTCTAGGACAGGCTCCAAAGCTACAGAGAAACCCTGTCTTGAAAAACAAAACAAATTCTTTCAGTTAAATCTAAGCAAAATTCTTCACTCTATGCAAAGTCAAGTCTCCTTGTGGGTTTTAAAAGGATAACTAGTCACCCCTCTCTGCAGGACCCAAACTTACAAATGTTACATAATCTTTAAAATGGCATGCAATCTATGAACATTCTTTAAACTTTAAATACACCCATCATACATATTTAGAAATCCCCTTTAAATTCTTTATAATTCCCAGTTTATGCAGATACTATGAATGATGAACTGGGATGAACAAGGGATGGCTATGAAGTTAGCATAAGACTTGCCCTATGCAGTCTTGGATACAGTAGAATATGCAAACAATGCCTGTGTGTGCATGCATTCAGACAGCACCTGACCATTAATCTGTGCATTACCATGAGATCGTGGCCTACCAGCAAAGTTTCAACACATCTGTCTCCGGCAACTCCATGGCTTCTCCCTTTATAGACTGACAGCAGAGCAGTAACCATAAAGCCTAGGAAGAAAGGCAACTCTTTCTCTCCTACAGACCATAATAAGCTTTAGCATAAGGCCTAGTGTCACAAGTCCTGATGAGTCAAGCAGGTTACATGTGCAAGAAAGAACACAAGGAAACTCTCCCTCTCAGAAAACCACAATTTATACTCACCAGCATGAGCACAAAGTAGATGGTCACAATTACTCTTGGTACACCCACTGCAATCTGCCCTGCCCCTATAGACAGTGGCAGGGAACTGGCAGAAGTAGTCAACGTCATGATGGTAAATATCATAGTGAAAAAACCCCTCACATCTGTGTTTACTCCTTAGAAAGAAAAAAAGTAGAGTCAGTTCATCTATCTATGTCAAGAGATTGTACATATTTTAAATAATGCTTTAATAATCAACAATATTAGTAGTAGTTTCACTGGTACCCAACTTCTCTGCATCTCTAGCTATGACCTGATCATGTGGATGCTGGGAACAAAATTTGGGGACTTTGGAGGAGCAGCATGTGTCCTTAACCAACAAACCTCTCTCCAGCCTCATCATATCATTTTATTTTTATACCTGCCACAAAATAACTTTTCATATAATACCTGTTCTCCTCTATATAAAATTATGAGCAATGTACAGGATCCTGATATAGAGAACTATAGACTACACAAGTGGCCCAAATTTTATTGCATATTTTTCACAGGAGAATCAGCAATAGAACACATTCATGTCCACTTTCCTCTGTGTTTATTATAATTGCATTAGTAATAAAATTGGGATGAGGACCGTGTCTGTTAGTTTTTGTTATTTAACACAAGCTAGAGATGTTTATAGCAAGAGGGAACTTCACTAAAAAACAAAAAATGCTTCCATTATCTTGGCCTGTAGGCAAGCCTGTGGGAACATTTTCTTGATGGGTGATTTATGTGGGAGGTCTTAGACAACTGTGGATGATGCTATCCCTAGGCAAGTGGTTCTGGGCTCTATAAAAAGGCAGGCTGGGGAAGCCATTAGGAGCCAGTAAGCAGCACTACTCATGGCCTCTGCTTCACTCCCTGCCCCCAGCATCCTGCTCTGAGTTCCCTTCTTAAAGGATATTGAACTGTAAGATGAAATAAACCCTTTCCTTCCCAAGTTTGTTCTGCTCGTGGCATTTGTTACAATGCTAGAAACCTAACCAAGGCAAGGATTAAACAACCTTGCAGTAGTTTTGATATCTAGAGGGCAGAAAGATGCCTTCAATTTTAGTTTTCCTAGGAAGTCACCATGTAACTTCTCTGGAGGAAGGCAATGGGTTCCACAAGCTGATTTGTAATCTTTTTGGAGATAATGATATGAGCCATGCATAGACCTGTGTTTTATAATAGTCAAAAAGGCACAAGTTAGAGTCTGGGAAAGCTGAGTTCCAAGTCTAATTGTTTACAAAGTTAATGTTATTATTATCAAGGTGAGTATGGTACGTGTGTGTATGGGTGTCCATGACTATGCATGTGCCACGGCATGAATGTGCCATGTTATGTATGTATTATGGTGTGCATGTGCCATGGTGTGCATGTAGAGTTGAATGATGTCTTTCTGGAGTGATTTTCCCTTCCACTGTGAATTCTGAGGATCAAATTCAGGTTGTCCAATTTGCAGGACAAGCACATTTCCCCTAAACATCCCACATCCTAAATAACAGGTTCTGAATGATAAATCTCTTATTTAAAAATTTCTAATCTGTATCAGTGCTTATTTTTGAAAGTCTATGTGTGTGAGAGAGTGTATGCACATATATGTCCATGTATATATGTCTGTGTGTCTTTATGAGTGTGTGTGTGTGTGTGTGTGTGAAAAGTATGAAAATTCTGAACAATTACTCTAGGGTGAAGATCCGTGATACACAGATGAATTTGTGCACATATTTTAAATAACTTTTTATATTACATAAGGCAACCAACCTTAAATTTAGTATCCTCTCTCTTTGTTAAATTAGGTAGCATAAGATATTGTATACATTTAAGTTCATTTTCACATATATATGTGGCATGAGAGGTCCTTCTGTCTATGTGTTGTTTTTATTGGCTAATGAATGAAAAATTGCTTGGCCTCTGTTGGGGCAAAAGAATAGAGCTAGGTAGGGAAAACAAAAGTGAATGCTGGGAGAAAGGAGGCAGGGTCAAAGAGACACAATGGAGCTGCTGTCAGAGAGAGACATGCTGAAACTTTGCTGGTAGGCCACAGCCACGTGGTGATATACAGATTAACAGTAATGGGTTAAGGTTAAATTAATAGGTAAGAGTTAGCCAGTAAGAAGCTAGAGCTAATGGGCTAAGCAGTGATTTAATTAGTACATTTTCTGTGTGATTATTTTGGGGCTAAGCGTCCAGGACAAACAATCGGTTTGCTGCTACAAATTGCTGCCCAACACGTCAAATTAAAATCCACTTAAAAACCTGCTACAGGGCAGACCAGACTGGTGCAGGCCCAGGCGGTGGCAGACCAGACCAGTGCAGGCACAGGCAGCAGTAGACCGGCGCAGGCAATGGCAGACTGGCGCAGGGACCAGCGGTGACCGGCACGGGGGCAGACGACTCGTGGGTCGCCACAGTGGCAGAGATGGCAGGGATCTGCACACAACACTGAGAGCAGATCGCCCCACTACAATTAAAGCAAAGAGGTAGGCCTTTGGTTGGCGAGGTCCCCTGCAAAAGAGGAGCCCGGTCCTGTTCCTGAAGACCCTTCTGAGGGGTGAGAGGGATCTTGGCCCCCGGCAGGAGCCAGAAAACAGAGCAAGGGCATTTTGTAAGAGGAGCCGCTGGCCAGCAGGGAAACCTGACCCAGTTTTAAAAGACCCATTAGGTAGCTTTGATAGGAGGAGATGGGCAGGCGCCAAGGCAAGAATTCACCCAATAATCTGAAAAACAACATGAAAACACCAGAACCCAATGATCTTACAACAGAAGGACTTGAACACCATAACACAGAAGTGGAAAAAATTGACTTTATGAAAGCAATAGAGTCCCTTAAACAACATGTGAAAAACGAGCTTATAGAAATGGATGAGAAGTATGGCAAAAAGTTTGAAAAAATGAGTAAATACGTACATGATACCCTGGGAAACCAAGAAAAAATGAACAAACAGGTAATGGAAACAGTCCAAGAATTGAAAACTGAAATGGAAGCAAGGAAGAAAACACAAACTGAGGATCAGCTGGATATGGAAAATCTAGGCCAACGAGCAGAGCCTACAGAAACAAGCATAATCAATAGAATACAAGAAATAGAAGAAATAATCTCAGATTCTGAGGACACCATAGAGAAAATAAACGCACTGATCAAAGAAAACAGCAAAGCCAACAAACTCTCATCACAAAACATTCAAGAAATGGGACACAATAAAAAGACCAAACCTAAGAATAATAGGAATAATAGGAAGAAGAATCACAGCTCAAAGGCCCAGAAAATATTTTTAACAAAATTATGGAAGAAAACTGTCCCAACATAAAGAAAGATATTTCTTTGAATATTCAAGAAGCATACAGAACACCAAACAGACTGGATCAAAGAAAAACATCCCCTCGCCATATAGTAATCAAAGCACAAAATATACAGGTTAAAGAACGAATATTAAGAGCTGCAAAAAAAAAAAGGCCAAGTAACTTATAAAGGTAAACTGATCAGACTTACACCTGACTTCTCTATGGAAACCATGAAAGCCAGAAGGTCCTGGATAGAGGTACTGCAGAAGCTAAGAGACCATGGATGCAAACCCAAACTACTATACCCAGCCAAGCTATTGTTCACTATCAATGGAGAAAACAAGACATTCCAGGATAAGAACAAATTTAAACAATACGTAGCCACAAATGCAACCCTACAGAAAGTAATAGAAGGAAAATCGCAACCCAAGGAATCCAACATTGCCAACACTGCCTAAAACAACTCAGGTATCTAGTGACCCTTCACCAGCACAACTCAAAGAAGGGAGACACACAAACTCTACTACCAAAAACAATAAGAATAACCGGAGTAAACAACCACTGGTCATTAATATCACTTAATATTAATGGTCTAAATTCACCTATAAAAAGGCACAGGCTAAGAGATTGGATACGAAAACAGGATCCAACATTCTACTGTTTGCAAGAAACACATCTCAACCACAAAGACAGGCATCTACTCAGAGAAAAGAGTTGGGAAAAGGTCTTTCAAGCAAACGGCCCTAAGAAAAAAATAGACGTGGCCATATTAACTTCTAATAAAACTGACTTCAAACTAAAATCAATCAGAAGAGATCGAGATGGACACTTTATACTCATGACAGGAACAATTCATCAGGATGACGTCTCAATCCTGAATATCTACGCCCCTAGTACAAAAGCACCCACTTAATGTAAAAGAAATATTACTAAAACTCAAGGCAGATATCTAACCACACACACTAGTAGTAGGAGACTTCAATACACCTCTCTCTCCAATGGACAGGTCAATCAGACAGAAACCTAATAGAGAATTAAGAGAATTGTTGGAGGTAATGAAGCAATTGGACTTAACAGACATCTATAGATCATTCCACCCAAAAAGGAAAGAATTTACCTTCTTCTCTGCAGCTCATGGAACCTTCTCGAAAATTGACCACATATTCAGAAACAAAGGAAACCTCCACAGATACAAAAAAAAATCAGTGTCCACCTGTGTCTTATCAGATCCCCACGGATTAAAGTTAGAAGGCAACAACAATACTACCCCCAGAAAGCCGACAAACTCATGGAAACTGAACAGTCAACGACTGAACCACACCTGGGTCAAGGAAGAAATTAAGAAAGAAATTAAAGTCTTCCTTGAATTTAATGAAAATAAAGAGACAACATACTCAAACCTATGGGACATGATGAAAGCAGTTTAAGAGGAAAGTTCATAGCACTTAGTGCCCACTTAAAGAAAACAGAAAGCATACATTGGGGACTTAACAGCACACCTGAAAGCTTTAGAAAAAAAAGAAGCAGACATTCCCAGGAGGAGTAGAAGACTGGAAATAATCAAACTGAGGGCGGAAATCAATAAAATAAAAACACAGAAAACAGTCCAAAGAATCAATGAAACAAAAAGTTGGTTCTTGGAGAAAATCAACAAGATCGACAAACACCTATTCAAGCTAATTCAACAACAGAGAGAGAACCGCAAATAAATAAGATCAGAAATGAAAAGGGGGACATACCCACAGACACAGCGGAAATTCAGAGAATCATTAGATCTTACTACAAAAGCCTGTATGCCACAAAACTGGAAAATGTAAAAGAAATGGACATTTTTTTAGATAAGTACCATATACCAAAGCCAAACCAAGACCAGGTGAACGATCTAAATAGACCTGTTAGTCGCAAAGAACTAGAAACTGTTATCAAAATCTCCCTTCCTAAAAAAGCCCAGGACCAGATGGTTTCACTGCAGAATTCTACCAGAACTTCCAAGAAGAGCTAATACCTTTATTCCTTAATGTATTTCACAAGATAGAAACAGAAGAGTCATTGACAAATTCCTTTTATGAAGCTACAGTTACCCTGATACCAAAACCACACAAAGACCCAACCAAGAAAGAGAATTACAGGCCTATCTCACTCATGAATATTGACGCAAAAATTCTCAATAAAATATTGGCAAACGGAATCCAAGAACACATTAGAAAAATTATCCATTATGATCAAGTGGGCTTCATCCCAGAGATGCAGGGATGGTTAAACATATGCAAATCTATCAATGTAATCCACCATATAAATAAACTGAAAGAAAAAAATATGATCATTTCATTAGATGCTGAAATAGCATTCGACAAAACTCAATACCACTTTATGATTAAGGTCTTGGAGAGATTACGGATACAAAGCCATCCCACTAAAATCAGGAACATGACAAGGATGTCCACTCTCTCCATACCTCTTCAATACAGTGCTTGAAGTTCTAGCAATAGCAATAAGACAACATAAGGGGATCAAGGGGATTCGTATTGGAAAGGAAGAAGTTAAGCTTTTGTTATTTGCAGATGATATGATAGTATACATAAGCGACCCCAAAAACTCTACCAAAGAACTCCTAAAGCTGATAAACACCTTTAGTAATGTGGTAGGATACAAGGTCAACTCCAAAAAATCAGTGGCCTTCCTATACACTAAAAATAAGGAAACAGAGAGGGAAATCAGAGAAGCATCACCTTTCACGATAGCCACAAATAGCATAAAATATCTTGGGGTAACTGTGACCAAGGAAGTGAAAGATCTATATGGCAAGAACTTTAAAACTTTGAAGAAAGAAATTGAAGAGGACACCAGAAAATGGAAGGATCTTCCCTGCTCTTGGATTGGGAGGATCAACATAGTAAAAATGGCAATTCTACCAAAAGCAATCTATAGATTCAATGAAATCCCCATCAAAAATCACATCAAAATTCTTCAAAGATCAGGAGAAGGCAATAATCAACTTTATATAGGAAAACAAAAAACCCAGGATAGCCAAAACAATCATATACAATAAAGGATCGTCTGGAGGCATTACCATCCCTGACTTCAAACTCCAATACAGAGCTACAGTATTGAAAACAGCCTGGTATTGACATAAAAACAGAGAAGTCGACCAATGAAATCGAATAGAAGACCCTGACATTAACCCACAAACCTATGAACACCTGATTTTCGATAAAGGAGCTAAAAGTATACAATGGAAAAAAGAGAGCATCTTCAACAAATTGTGCTGGCAAAACTGGATGTCAATCTGTAGAAGAATGAAAATAGACCCACATCTATCACCATGCACAAAACTCAAGTCCAAATGGATTAAAGACCTCAATATCAGTCCGAACACAATGAACCTGATAGAAGAGAAAGTGGGTAGTACTCTACAACACATGGGCACAGGAGACCACTTCCTATGTATAACCCCAGCAGCACAGACATTAAGGGCCTTATGGAATAAATGGGACCTCTTGAGACTGAGAAGCTTCTGTAAAGCAAAGGACACTGTCACTAAGACACAAAGGCAACCCACTGACTGGGAGAAGATCTTCACCAACTCTGCAACTGACAAAGGTCTGATCTCCAAAATATATAAAGAACTCAAGAAACTAGACCGTAAAAGACTAAACAACGCAATTATAAAATGGGGCACTGATCTGAACAGAGAATTCTCAACAGAAGAACTTCAAATGACCAAAAGACACTTAAGGATATGCTCAACTTCCTTAGCAATCAGGGAAATGCAAATCAAGACAACTTTAAGATACCATCTTACACCTGTCAGAATTTCTAAAATAAAAAACACCAATGATAGCCTTTGCTGGAGAGGTTGTGGAGAAAGGGGTACACTCATCCATTGCTCGTGGGAATGCAAACTTGTGTAACCACTTTGGAAAGCAGTGTGATGGTTTCTCAGGAAATTTGGGATCAACCTACCCCTGGACCCAGCAATACAATTCTCTCTTGGGAATATACCCAAGAGAGGCCTTATCATACAAAAAAAGTATATGCTCTACTATGTTCATAGCAGCAATGTTTGTAATAGCCAGAACCTGGAAACAACCTAGATGCCCTTTAATTGAAGAATGGATGAAGAAAGTATGGAATATGTACATATTAGAGTACTACTCAGCAATAAAAAACAAGGACTTCTTGAATTTGCATACAAATGGATGGAAATAGAAAACACTATCCTGAGTGAGGTAAGCCAGACCCAAAAAGAGGAACATGGGATGTACTCACTCATATTTGGTTTCTATCCATAAACAAAGGACATTGAGCCTATAATTAGTGATTCTAGAGAAGCTAAATAAGGAGAACCCAAAGAAAAACATATAGGCATCCTCCTGAATATTAACCTTCATCAGGCGATGAAAGGAGACAGAGACAGAGACCCACATTGGAGCACCGGACTGAAATCTCAAGGTCCAAATCAGGAGCAGAAGGAGAGAGAGCACAAGTAAGGAACTCAGGACCATGAGGGGTGCACCCACACACTGAGACAATGGGGATGTTCTATCGGGAACTCACCAAGGCCAGCTGACCTGGGTCTGAAAAAGCCTGGGATAAAACCGGACTTGCTGAAAATAGTGGACAATGACGACTACTGAGAACTCAAGAACAATGGCAATGGGTTTTTGATCCTACTGCACAAACTGGCTTTGTGGGAGCCTAGGCAGTTTGGATGCTCACCTTACTAGACCTGGATGGAGGTGTGTGGTCCTTGGACTTCCCACAGGGCAGGGAAACCTGATTGCTCTTTGGGCTAACGAGGGAGGGGGACTTGATTCTGGGAGGGGGAGGGAAATGGGAAGCGGTGGTGGGGAAGAGTCAGAAATCTTTAATAAATAAATAAATAAATACACCTGCTACAAATTGGCGCCAATGTGTCAAACTAAAATCCACTTATAAATCTGAGACAGCTTAATTCGGACACAAAAATACAGAGTTTAACACAGCTTCTTGCTGTTTCCTGGTGGCGTGCCACCGCTCATTTAAGAGAGGTTTTCCTGACACAGCTGTAACAAAAAAAAATGTCATGCCATTTTAAAATGCTGACTTTCTTGGCCATGCTGCCAGCACAACATCTGGCTCTTTCAGGAGACTTAGCATTTGGATAAGGTTTGTGAGCAATGTCCTGTGGCTTGGTTGATGGCAATTTGGACTGGCTGTGTGCCTGGAAGTGGGAATGTGAGAATAGATCTCAGAGGCAAGCAGCACCATGCTGGACTGGGCAGGGCAAGCAGAAAGTACCACATATATCCTAATAATGGCACAGCTTAAGTTTTTAAGAAGTGATTAGCATTTTAAAAAGTGCTCCTGGACAGTAAATATTTACAGCTACACTTAAGGATAAATTCAGACATAAAAGACCTCAAAATGGGTCACAGTGTTGAATAAATGTCTGTAGGCTTGGGGGAAAAAGAGTATAAAGAGTTTAAAAGAAGAAGTAAATCATTTTAAAGAAAAGTCTTTAAAGAGATAGAGTGCAGACAGTCATAGATTAAAAGGAGAAAAGAAAAATAAGTCAAATAAAGATGGACTATATACAGAGAGTCTGGATTATGTATATTATTGCATTTTCTTTTAATTTTTTGACTATGAAGGAGTTAAGTCCAGAGACACATTTCATTGTGTGAGCTGTTAAGATAAACCAGCATATATTATATATTCAGAATTTGGGTCTAAGAATATGTTGCTTTGGAAAAGAGGTTCTTCTCTTGTTTCCACAGAGGATGAGAACCTATGGATTGCTTCCAGACTGGTGTGGTTGGATGGAACAAGACTTCCCCGAAGGTCACCATGAACATCCCCCAAAATTACTATGCCCAACAATCAACAGGAAGAGGTATGGACAAAACTATGCCCATATTCCCAAATACAGATTGTAAATACTTCATTCCATTCAAAGCAGAATATGCCTTAGAGATTTAAAGTGGTATATATCTTGGTTTATTGACACAAGTTTTATGTCAATTTTGTTAGATGTATATTTCTGCTCTTGATTAAGGTATTGTGTTTGCGCAGTTCATTTAAAAATGTAATATATAATTAAGAAATATAGGTTAATAGATAATCATCTATGATAGTCAAGCTTGTAGTCATGTTAGATTTTCTAGATGTATAGAGATATATTTCAGTTAGGAATTCTTCAAATATTTCAGAGACCTTCAAAATATGGCTTTTAAAATATTTAAAAACTTAAGACTTTTCATGACAATGAGACACATCTGCTCCTGACAGCACCAATTACTTCAAGAGGAAGATGGGCAATGAAGAGGATCCTTATGGATAAAGTAGATATAAATATTATAACTGTAATTATTATTTGATACCTATGTTTATATGTAATTTTACTGTGTTAAAGCCTTCCTTTTAGTTAGAACAAGAAAAGGGGAAATGGTGTGGAAGGCCCTTTTGTCTATGTGTTGCTTTTATTGGTTAGAGAATAAAAAAACTATCTTGGCCTGTGATAGGGTAAAAGAACAGAGCTAGGTGGGGAAAACTGAAGTGAATTCTGGGAGAAAGAACGCAGGGTCAGAGAGATGCCATGGAGCTGCCACTGGAGATAGACATGCTGAAACTTTTCTGGTAGGCTATGACCGCATGGTGATATACAGATTTTAGAAATGGGTTAAATTAATATGTAAGAGTTAGCCCGTAAGAAGCTAGAGCTAATAGAGCAAGAGGTGATTTAATTAATAGAGTTTCTGTGTGATTATTTCGGGACTAAGTGACTGGGACCCAACAAGCAGTGCCCTCCTCCAACAAACATATGTGTGAGATACTATCCACTTTTCTATGTTGTATTTACATATTCAGATACTTATACAGAAACATAGGAAAAATATACAGCTGGGGTAAGAGATGGCTCACTGATTAAGAGCATGTGCTATTACTGTAGAGGCCCTAACTTCCAATCCCAGCACCTACAGGACAGTTCACATTCTATCTATAACTCCAGTTCCCGGGGATCTGATGTCCTTCTCTGGCCTTTCTAGGAATTGAATCCACTTAGTACACACACAAATGACAGAGAGACAGACAAAAAGACACACACACAGAGCAAACAAACAAATGAAGGAAATATAAATATTTTCAAAACTTTTGCATAGATATCTAATAATTGACCTTGCTCTATTGGCACTGTCTCAAATGTGTGTGCTATTTCCACATTCATTAAAGTGCATAGAATTTCTAGTAAAAGGACAGTTTCATAAATGAATTTTGTTCTATTTTGTAAACAAATCTTGAGGAATTTCTTCATGCTGAACTCCTGTTTTGATGGCACACAGTGGAGATGTGGTTTTCTACTCATGCTATTCTACTTTAGACTCGCCACAGCTGTAAAAACCAAAACACGCTCCCCCAAGAGTAAAGACATATTCTCTTGCTTTGTCACTTACCTACTATGATGAATACAATAACAGTAAATATAATAATTGGCAATACCCTCCTGGGTACCAGCTCACCCAGCAATTTCCCAAGGAGATACGATGACACTCTGTAGTATCCACTGGTATGCTCATGTCTACAGAGACAAAGATCACGTTATACATCATTAGATTAGTCCAGAAGGCACAGGGGAAATACTGACTATACTGACTTCTGCTACCACAGGCAGGCTAACAGGACAATGTCCTCTATACTCCATGCTGACTCCCAAACACGTCCCCATCTTAAGGACCAGTCACTCTAGGTCAACAGCCTTAAGACATTCTCACTATGATTCTCCCCACCAGAGAACTCTCCTCTGTTTTGTCCACTCTGGGCACACAACATCCCCTCCAGGGAAACAGCCCTATGTGACTACTCTCCTCAGAGTCTCCGCCCCTCTGCAGCTTGTTGCGGGAGGTCCTTTTGCCCCTCCAACCAATAGCTGCTGAGATACCAGCCCATTGGGGTGTGGTTTCTCTCCCTTTAAAAGAAGCGGCTATTTCCTTCCGCTCTCTCTTCACTTCCTGCTCCGCCGGGGACTAGACTCCCTTCCTGGTTGCGTAGAGGGCTGTTGTCTGGGACGGTGATCTGTAAGTTTTTTCCCCTTTAAATAAATACCACCCTATTAATCATAACTCCAAACTGGTGTGGCATTGTTCGTGACTTACGCCTTCATCTGGCGCCCAACGTGAGGCGCCATCTGTTGAAATAGGAGCGGCAGGGCTGCGTCCAAAACTAGCACACAGGTTATACCATGAAAGACCTAATTAACGACGCCCCCATTCAGCAGGAAGCAGTTTGGAGAGAAAAAACTGCGTCCATGCTCCCAAATATGGTTTATAAATGTTCTTTTACATTTAAAGGGGGATATGATATAGATATGAATAATTTGCATTAGTATAGATTTTGCTTTAATGATAGAGATTTAAAGTCAGTTTTGTTATATGTATATGTATTTCTGATCTTTATTAAGGTATTGTGATTGTGTAGTTCATTTAAAATTGTAATGTATATAGGTTGTTAATGGATAATCATTAATAATAGTCAAGTTTGTAGTCATGTAAGTTAAGATTTTCTAGATATATAGATATATATTTCAGTTAGATTGGCATTCTTCATATCTTTCAAAGACTACAGAATATGGCATTTTTAAATGTTTTAATTACTGAGGACTTTTCATGACAATGAGACATTCTGCTCCTGGCAGCACCAATCTACTTCAAGAAGAAGATGGGCATCGAAGAGGATCCTTATGGAGTTTGATAGCCATTTGGGCAAGAAACTGCTCTTGCCTGGACTATTGCATAAATTGGACACAGAGAACCTGCAGAGAGAGGACTACTGAACTTGGCTAAAGGTGAGATGATCTTTCTGGGTTCCTGATTCATGAAAGAGTCTGCAAGACATTCTTCAGGACAAGCAGATAGTGACTGTCTTTGAAATTTCCTGCTTTGTGGAAATGTCTGCTGGAAACTATGGGCCTGTAGGCCGAAGATGGATGCCCCAACAGTACAGAGGAACATTGGGTGACTGTACAGACAGCAAGATGTCTCTGTCATTTCTAGAGTTTTGAAAGTTGCTTATTTTTTGTTTGCTTAGGTAATATTGTATTTTTCTGGAGTCTTTGATGGAGTTAAGAATAGTTAGTTATAGTTATACTTTTCCTTAGTTATGATAAAGATTATTGTAATTTTTACTTGATAACTGTTTAAGCCTTTCCTTTTTGTTTAAACAGAAAAAGGGGAAGTGATGTGGGAGTGTCATATATCAATCTGTTGATTTCATTGGTTAAGCAATAAATAAATTGCTTGGCCCAATTGGTTAGAACATAGGTGGGTGGAGTAAACAGAAGAAAATGCTGAGAGGAAGAGGAAGTGAGGTCAGAAATCATGCAGCTCCTCTCAGAGCCAGATGCCTCAGAGAGAGGCCATGCTCCGACCCACGATGGACATAGGCTAGAATCTTCCCGGTAAGCGCACCTAGTGGTGCGACATAGATTATTAGAAATGGGTTAAGAGGCTGAAACTATGGGCCAAGTAGTGTTTAAAAGAATACAGTGTCCGTGTAATTATTTCGGGTAAAGCTAGCTGTGTGGGCGGCCGGGGTGCTGGGGACACAGCCCCGCCACTCCTATTTCAACAGAAGCTGGCTCCCTGAGGAGCAACTCATTCGTACCTCACCTCAGACAGTTGTCATGGAGACTTCTCTCCTTCTAGTTCTGATGAAGAAGGTGACACTGTCACTCTGAAGTCACTGCACCCTTCTCTTCTGCTACCCCAACTTTGGAATAGATGTATTCCTTCAATAATCTCTCTTTACAACCATGTATCTTTAACAGATGCCAAACCTAACCCTTTCCCTGCCTCCCTCTCCAAATCCTCAGCTTTTTCCCTCTTCAGTGCATCTCTGGGGTTTTTGTTTGTTTTTTGTTTGTTTGTTTTGTTTTTGATACAGAATCACCAGTGCAGGCTGGCCTTAAGATCCATACATTACCAAGAATGAGCAACTTCCTGCCTCTAACCAGGTCATCAAATTCTGGGATTACAGAAATACAGCTCTGATCAGGGTTTGTGGTACTGTGAATCTGGCACAGGGTTTAACACACAGAACCAGCGCTCTACCAACTAACTGAGGCCTTCAGCTCCTCTCTGAAGACTTCCCTCCTTGGCATATACTTAGCCATCTTTGAGAGCAGGGAATCCTAAGCATAGGCCACCAGGAAAAGGTTCTTCCATGTTTGAAAAACATGGATATGAACAGTTCTATATTAGGCAGCTGTTTGGCTCTTTCCAGCCCTCCATGATGAAGAGGACCTTGATTCTTGTGCAGCTGTCCCTCTCCAGCTCTAACATGCTGCTGAGCCCACTACACTCAAGCTCTATGAAACCCCTGACATCTATGTTTTGAAGGAGGTGGGTGAATTTCCTGTCGTGTTCAGCCCCCTATACTGTGTTGTCTGCAGCACTGGGATTTAGTGGTCTCACCCCAACTTTGAGACTTTCTCTGAGGAGCAGAAGCCACTGCTCTTGATTTTCCATCCATTTTTCAATTAATATTACAAAACTTTACATACTTCAAAATTCAGGGTACCACATGATTAAAAAGAAATTTCATAGTTTGTTTATTTTCAACTAAGTAATTAAGAACAAGGATAATTGCTGGTAACTTTAGACCCAACTATGAATGTAATTAATTTAATCATCCACCCCTGATGCCTGCTTCTGGAGCAAGGGTTACTCACGGAAAACGATCCCTGTCAATCACGAGAATCTCTCCCGCAGTCACACTTATAATACACTGGAAGATTGTAAGCATGAAGAGCAGGCTGGCTCTGCCAGGAGAGAATGGAGGCAAAAGAAACAGTAAATTAAACATTAGAATGGGTCCTTTCCAATATGCCTTGTTCTGTAGAATAAATAACATTACACATATCTGTTCTGTGAAAAAGAAAACAGTACTGGAGAGATGGCTTAGCAGTAAAGAGTGCTTGTTGCTTTCACAAAGGACCCGGGTTTGGTTGGCAGCACTTACATGGTGGATCACAGTCTTCTGTGACTTGAGTTCAAGGGGATTCCATGCCAGCTAGTTTTATGTCCACGTTACATAAGCCAGGGTTAGCTAAAAGGAGGGAATCTCAATTGAGAAAATGCCTCCATAAGATCCAGTTATAAGTGATTTTCTTAATTACTGATGGATCAGGGCCCAACCCATTGTGGAGGCTACGTCCTTGAGCCTGTGGTCCTAGGTTCTATAAGAAAACAGGTTAAGCAAGCTATTGGGAGCAAGTTAAGAAACAGGGCCCATTGTGGCCTCTGCAGATTTTTGCCTACTTTGAGTTCCTCCTGTCCTGTTCTTCAATGATGGATTACAATTTGGAAATACAAGCTGAACAAACCCTCTCCTCCCCAACATGCCTTTTGGTCATCTGTTTATTCAGAACAATAGCAGCCCAAACTAGGACAGGAACCAGTGCATCATCCTGATAGCCACAGGGCTCAGGGCACACTCACTTCACACAGACATACATGTAGACAAGCACTCATACTCGTAAAAGTACAATAAGTATTTAGAACTGTTCTGGTTTAACGGGTCAGAAAGTACGAGTCCCGTGAATTGTTTTCCTCTCTGTCTCCACAGTGGTGTCTGTTCATGGAAGTAGGTCCTGTAAAATCCAGGAATTTGATAATGACCTTTAATGTTATGATCATAGGGTATATAATTCAGTAATTAATAGATTATAGATGAAATCCTGAGAGTGGAACCCATAACGCCATCCGTGTCCTTATCATGGGAAAAGACAGCATTGCAATGTCTGCCACAAGACGGCTGAGAGAAGGTGGCCAAACAGGAAGAGCCTGGGAGAGAATCCTCCCCGCAGAGTCTCACACTGCAGTGTGGAGACACATTTGATTTTAAATCCACTGATTTTGTGGTAGTTACTTGGCAGCCCAACCCATCATTTTAATTTAACTAACAAAATTTGTAAGCATCATTCCCAGTGTATAAAGAGAGAAACAAAAAGATAAATAAAGCTCCAAGGAATTTTCATATTCAGTTGGCCACTTTGATTTTACAGAACAGTAAGAATGAAAACATGAAGCAGTGGGGAATACCCACTCAAAATCTAACTATAGATATACAGACATTGACTGTAGAACCATCTTTAGAGCCCTGACAATTACCCCTAAAATCAGAGGTCAGTGACTCTTTATCTAGGCACACAGGGGTGGTTAGATATTAGATCAGATGGGGGGCCTTATTAGAGACAAGTTTCCTCCTCCCTCAAAGAAAAATTCCACTTAACAATCTATGAAAGGCCACATTAGAAAAAAAAGGATGGAAAGAAAAAGACAAGCTAAGAATGGGTAAGACTGTGAAAAGCACAGGGAGCCAGATCTCCAAACTCGTGAATCTTGAGAGACAGTTGCATGAGGACTGCTGCAGACTGAGGCCAGTCTGGGCTACAAGACAAGGTCTGGGCTTGTTGGGTAACAACTGTGGCCCTGTCTTTAATGACCCAACAAGAGCAAAGGACCTGGGCACCATATGGCCAACCACAGCCCAGAGGACCTGTGCACCATATGAACAACCACAGCCCAGAGGACCTGTGCACCATATGAACAAACACAGCCCAGAGGACCTGTGCAACATATGAACAACCACAGCCCAGAGGATCTGATCACCATATGAACAACCACAGCCCAGAGACCTGAGCACCATATGACCAACCACAGCCTAGAGGACCGGGGATTCTCCTCCTCTCCCCATGAGCCAGTCTGTCTTCAAGGCTCCACTCTACTAAATGCACAACCCTCTCTCTCCACTCTTCCATTCCCACACACACATTTCCTGGTGCTCAGCGCATTCTCCATCTCCATTAAATTGTCCTCAATTCCCATCTTGCTTACTTTCATGATGGAGGTGGGTCTTATATCTTATCTGTTGCTTTCATTGGTTAACTAATAAAGAAAACTGCTTGGCCTGATAGGACAGAAAATTAGGTAGGCTAAGTAGACAGAACAGAATGCTGGGAGAAAGGAGCCAAGTCAGTGAGTCGTCATGATTCTCCCACTCCAGACAGACACAGGTTAAGATCTTTCCTGGTAAGCCAGCTTATGGTGCTACACAGAATATTAGAAATAGGTTATATCAATATGTAAGAGCTAGCCAATAAAAGGTTAAAACTAATGGGCCAAGCAGTGTTTAAAAGAATACAGTTTCCGTGTAATTATTTCAGGGCATAAGCTAGCCATGCAGGGGCTGGGACAGCCTGAAGGCAGCCCACTGCTCCTTACAACACTTTCATATGTTTTTATCAACAAAACCAAGAATTTAGGAAGAGAACTTTACGGCCTTGACTATACTTAACCATATATGCCACATCTACTTTCCACCTGACATTTTAGAGATTATAATTGTAGGTTGATAATCTATAGCAATACATTTAAGGTATGTCAGTGAAATACGTTTGTCTTTCTGGGCTTAGACTATTTTACTTTGCATGGTGTTCCCCAAATTTTCAATTCTATTTATATTGCTACAAATTCCTGTTTTGAAGAGAAGCATTATCCTGGGTCACATCTTCTTTACCATTTATGTGTCGGCAGACATTTAGATCCTTTAACTTTGTTATTGTGTATAGTGCTCCAATGAACATCAGTCTTCACAAGAATTTTGGGTAAATGATTTTAAATATGCATGTAAGTATGTGCAGAATAATTGTCTGTATCCAAATTTTTCAATTAATACCTTCTCCTTAATGACTGCCACCTCAGCCCCATAATGCTGTGGAGCCAAAGGAGTGACACAAAATTCAAACCCATTTCCTAGTTATGCAGTTGGACAAAGTATGAAGGCTCTACTAGATCAAAACATGAGAAGTATCTCTGCCTCCTGAACATTGATGATAAAAATATTGATATTTAATCTGAAAATAATCTAATAGCTTTATTAAATGATATTGAGGAAGTGTTTTTGAGCTGTTCTACTTAGGTTTGTGCTGCTGCAATGAATACCCTCATCAACAGCGACTTGGGGAGAATGACATTGATTTGGCATGCATATTGCAGGTCACAGTCCATCCCCCTAGGAAAGTCAGACAGGAATTCAAGGCAGGATCTTGGAGACTGGGATGGAAGTTGGGACCACATAGGATTTCTCTTTACTGGTTTGCTCCTCATGACTTGCTCAGACTGCTTGTTTATACAACTGAGAAACACCTGCCCAGAAGTGGCACTGTTCCCAGTGGACTTGCCCCTCCCGCATCCAGTATTAATCAAGAAATTGTCCCACAGACTTGTTTACAAGTCAACCTGATAGATGCATTTTTTAATCAAGATTCCTTCTTCCCACAAGACTCAGGCTGGAACCAAGTAGGCAATAAACTAACTGGCACACAAACCAAAAGAATCAATCACTAATCAGGATGATTAAGATAATCAAACACAAAGACCATTGTCACACAGTCCAGCTTTCTTATATAATACTGGAAGATGGAAAGCAAAAAGTAAAAATTAAGAGCATTTCACAATTTCTAAAAAGAATATGAAGGAATAGTTAATAAAGCTCTTCTTAATGCCTGCATTTTCCAAGAATATTTCCACATCAAGTTTTACAGAGTTTGTATCTGAATGCTTCCTGTGACAGTGTCTACACCACCTATCTTGTTGTCTTGCTGTTCTGGGTTAAGACGTGCCCTCTACATAGGCACAAACCAGGTACTAGCAGGTCTGGAAAGCATTCAGATATTGTTCTTCAGGGAAGGTGAAGAGGACAGACTGGAAACAGATGTACCAGACATCTCACTGCAGACTAACTTCTTGAGCAAACAGTGGTATTATCACACATTAATTACAGTGAAAAATTTTAAAACTGTGATCCTCATAAGAAACTATTTTGGGAACATGCTGTAGTCATTAAAAAAGTTTTAAATGTTTTCTTTTCCACTGTATAATTTGGCTTCTTTGTCAAAAATCAAGTGTTCATAGGTGTGTGGATTAACATCTGGGTCTTCAATTTGATTCCATTGATCAATCTGTCTGTTTTTATGCCAATACCAAGCTATTTTCATTATTTTAGCTCTATAATAGAGCTTGAAGTCAGGGATGGTGATGCCTCCAGAAGTTCCTTTATTGTACAGGATTGTTTGGCTATCCTGGGTTTTTGTTTTTCCATATGAAGTTGAATATTGTTCTTTCGAGATCTGTGAAGAATTGGTTTGGAATTGATGGGGATTGCAGCAAATCTGTAGGTAGCTTTTGGTAGAATTGGTATTTTTATTATGTTGATCCTACCTATTCAAGAGCATGGGAGATCTTTCCATTTTCTGATATCTTCTACAATGTCTTTCTTCAAATACTTAAAGTTCTTGTTAAACAGGTCTTTCACTTGTTTGATTAGTGTTACCCCATGATACTTTATGTTATTTGTGGCTATTTTGATTGGTAATGTTTCTCTGATTTCTTTCTCAGCTTCTTTATCATTTGTATATAGGAGGGCTACTGATTTTTTTTAGTTGATCTTGTATCTTGTCATATTACTGAAGGTGTTTATCAGCTATAGGAGTTCCCTGGTAGAATTTTTGGGGTCACTTATATATATTATCATATCATCTGTGAATAGTGTAAGCTTGACTTCTTCATTTCCAATTTCTATCCCCTAATCTCCTTTTGTTATCTTATTACTCTAACTAGAACTTCAAGAATTATGTTGATTAGATATGGAGATAGTGGACAGCTTAGTCTTGTTCCTGATTTTGGTGAAATTGCTTTGAGTTTCTCCCCATTTAATTTGATATTGTGTGTCAATGATATTGTTTGCTATCTATTGCTTTTATTATGTTTAGATAAACTCCTTGTATCCCTGATCTCCCCAAGACCTTTATCATGAAGAGATGTTAGATTTTATCAAATGCTTTTTCAGCATCTAATGAGATGATCATATGGATTTTTTCTTTCAGTTTATTTTATATAGTTGATTACATTGATAGATTTTTGTATGTTAAACCATCCCAGCATCTCTGGAATGAAACCAACTTGATCATGATAGATCATTTTTTATGGTGATTTGATTTGTCAGTATTTTATTGAGTATTTCTTTTGCCCCCAAAGGATGCGCAATCATACTACAAGAACATTTGTTCAACTGTGCTTTTAGCAGCATTATTTGTAATAGCTAGAACCTGGAATTAATCTAGATGCACCTCCACAAAAGAATGGGTAAAGAAAACGTGATACATTTACACAAAGGAGTACTACTCAGCAGTAAAAAGCAATGGCATCTTGAAATTTGCATGCAAATGGGTGGAACTAGAAAAAAACATCCTGAGTGAGGTAACCCAGACACAGAAAGATGAGTGTGGTATGTATCCACTTATAGGTGAATACTAGCTTTAAAGCAAAGGATAAGGATCCTATAGTCCATGACCCCAGAGAAGCTAAGTAACAAGGAGATCCCTAAGGGAAACTTATATAGATCCCCCTGGAAAGGGAAAATTGGGAAACAAGATCTCCTGAGAAAATTGGCAGCGTAGGTGTGGGGGAGAAGGAAGTCAGAAGGGAAGGAGGAGGGAACAAGGAGTTGGGGGAGAAAAACTAGAAGGTACAAGATGGTTGAGATGGGTGAAACATAGAGATGGAGATACTTCATAAGATATTCAAGGAATTGTGATTTAATTTTTTCTTAGATAGCTTATTCTAAACAAGAACGAACATACGTTTGGGTGAGCATGTGCACATATTGGAGCCCTTGTGTTGTGCTGGTGAGGATATAAAAGAGTACAGTGGAGTTGGAGACAGGACAGCAGCTCCTCAAACAGTTAACACAGTGGGCTATGATTTGACAGCTCTCGCTTCAGCACTCAAAGAGATGTTCTCACACACTCAGCAGCTTGGCTCCATACACTAAACATATAAAATGTGATGTGTGGTGTGTGTGGTTTCATACTATCTACACAACTAACATGAAACCACTCCATACACTAAAACAGGAAAAATGTGATGTGTGGTGTGTGGAGTTTCATACAATCTACACACAAACATATGTGAAAAAGTGAGATCTTCACTCAGTCTTCAAACACACTCTATCATATGGTAAAATGTTTGCTCTCTTCTTGTCATAAATTAAAATTCTTCATGGGTTTATATAAGCTTGAACAAAGTGATGGCATTTTCTCATTTGCTTACCTGGTCTGGACTTCAGTACAGTCATTTCTTAGGACACGGAAAGTGATACCCACAATCACGGCCAGTAAGACTGTGATAATTACCTTTCAAAAAGAAAACAGGGAAAAGAAAAATTTAAAATAGGAATAAAAATTATTCTTCATATTATTCATTATTTTGGAATATAAAATTTACTAATCAGATCTCTCCAGTAATATAAACACTGTATTATGGCCAGAGTCCCTGGAAGAACATACAACACGCATGTCAACAGACTGCTCACATGTCAGACTGACAATGAAGGTCTCTGCAATCTGAGGCTCCAACAGTGCAGACCCTGGAAAAGCTAAGACTTCTCCCAGTGCTCCACCAGGGATGGACAGTGAAGAACTAGTTCAGGTACTAAAACCTAGATGACACAGGATGGGAGAGAATGCAGGTGCCTGTGGAGCTCTAGGAACAAACACAGATAAGAGACAGAAAGTGTCCACCTAAACTGAGGTCTCAGCTCTGGTGCCAGTGAACATGTGCAGCTTTCTACTTCAAGTGGCTCAAGGGAATTCAGTCTCTCTTTACTCTTACATTTAGAAACAAGTAGACTCAGCTCAGGGGCTGAACCTGCACACCATACAGTAATGTTAATCTCCTCAAGTGTAAACCAAATAACAAAATTTATAATGACCCACAACACAGTTCCTTGCAATGGGATTTTGTATGCTAAGAAGGGGTGAGCTGGTCCTCACCTGTGTCACCTAAAGGAAGTCTGTGCTGTGTGGGAACCAGCACTCTTGCTGTCACCAAAGTGATCATACAGCGTCGTCTGGGTCACCACAGTCTCCCATTGCGCATCACCTCTGTCACTGATGCTCCATCAATCTCAGCTAGATCAGCCGGGGCTCAAGTCTCATCTAAGGTGCTAAGTCCTCCAGATCCTCATCTACCTTCATTTACCCAATCTGTGCCGACCATCGCAAGAAGCCTGCACTGCTTTAGACTTGGGTTAAAATGACTTTAAAAGGTGCTTCCATTAGCAAAGGAGTAAGGCTACATAATGCTATAACTTATTTGAAAGATTCTAACTATTATTCCTTGGATAATGTTTTAAAAGTAGAATATTATGATATAAGGAAAGCACCCTACCATGTAACATGATGAATCAGAAATTAAAAATTTCAGAGCTTGGAGATAAAACACAGCCGTTAAGAGCACTTGCTGTTCTTGGAGAGGACCTGGGATTCAGTTCCCAGCACACAAATTGACCCTAACCCCCTTCTGTAACTCCAGTTCTGGAGGATCTGATGCCATCTTCTAGCCTCCATGGGCATGCACACGATGACAATTTATACATGCAGGCAAAACGCCCATACATAAAAAATATAAGAATACCTAACAATAAAAAATAGTCCTCAATTTCTAGTGTGTGTGCACACGCACATGCACACACACTTCTTACCCCATGATATTGCCTCACTGTCAGATAAAGAGTAACCAAATTTGGTGAATATAACTCAGTGGTTTTCAATCATATTGAATTTTTTCCAAAAATAATGGACATAAAAATGTCTTTTAATGACATAAGTCCTCAAGTAAAAACCAAAGACCAGTATAAATCAAATGGTCAGAATATTCACATACTCACAGGGAATGCAGCAACACTGAAATATGAAAAGGCCAGCTCACATGTTAAGAAGTAAGTGGTGTTTTGTTACAGTCAACAATACACAACCTTTCAAAATTCGACAGAAACGAAATGCCTGAGAATGAAATGACAACACACTAGGAGCAGAAATGACTGTAAGTTCTGGTTGGATAGAGGGATGTAGGTTTACGGTAGAGTGATTGCCCTCTAATGGCTAAGGCCCCAGGATGAACAGGATGAAACAGTAATACAGCAATAGAATCCTCATCATCATGAAATAAAATATAACTGATAAGTGATGGCCCAATGAGCTGAAAGAACCACATTTCTATGTGACATTTATGTTAAAATAAAGAAAACCTTAAGGTGTGATGATCCTAGTTACACAATCAGCATAAAGAAAAATAGAACTTCACCTCCTCCCAGTTCCAGTTGGCTGACAGGGAAGAGCATTGTTCAGTCCAGTTGCTGTGTGTGTGAACTGCACTCTTAGAGTAGCTACTGCTTTCACACACTGGACTCCTGATGAGGGAACAGCACTCTGCAATGCGCTCATCTCAAGCAGTGGATGCTCAGGCTCCCTCAGAGCTGTTCCGTGGCCCTGTCTCCTCACCACATGATTTTAACCACAGATCAACCGTCCTTTCCCTCTCCAGTCATCTCCACCCCTTCTCTACTTGAACCTTCTTCAAGTCAATTCTTTCATCTGAGGGGCTACAGTTTTATCTGTTTATCCAGTTACCAGCCATCCCCTCAAAGGAAAATTACATCAGGAAAAAGGCCTTTTACTCCTTGACTCATTCCTGGACTTTGAACTTGTAGGATGTGCTCTGAAATAAAGTTCCAAGGTGTGCTGAATTTCTTTTTGTATTCCCTAAATTAAGTTTTCACTTAGATTAGTCATTACAGTTCCTGTTAATAAAAAACAACCACTAAATTTTTTTTCATGAGCAAAAACTTAATAGTGGTCTACTTGCTTTATTGAATATGTCTTTATGCCAGGCAGAGTGGAGATAACAAACACATGGAAACAGCAGAAGATAAGTGTGACCCTGCAGTAGACTGACTCAGAAACAAATTGCTCCCACGTGAGTTTAACAATTAAAATAATTCGTCAAATTACCCGAATTACAGTGATCCGTGGAAAACCCTTGAAGTTTTTAAACGAACGACAGATAATCCACCAGAGCTGATGCCAGAAAGGGGTGGCGCACGTGATCTCCTCCAAGGCTGAGCTCCTCTCTGTCTTCTGTTCCGCCAAGAGTGGATCCAGTTCAGCTTTTATTTCTTTGTATAAGGATGACTGGGCATACTCATGGGCTAAATTTTCTGTGAGGTGGTTCTGTGTCTCAGAAAGCTGATTATGTTCTTTGGCTTTGGAATAAAAATGAATAAAGACAAGAAACAGATAATAATTTAATTGATTTTTCTGAGACACTTTTCATTAATAACACATAAATTATGTCAGGTTTTTGAGACAGTCTCATGTACCCTAGACTGGCTTGAAGTTGCTCTGATGTCAAGGGTGACCTTAAACTCCTCCAGGTCCTCCTGTTTCTGTCTCAAGTGCTGTGATTACAGGCATGCACCTTCACACCCAGTTATGTGGTAGGAACCTAACACATGGCTTTGTGCGTGCTAGGCAAGCACTCTACCAGTCGAGCTCCATCTTCAGCCCACCAAACTTTGAGCATAAAAATAATACTCTAGTGTTAATCCATTTATAGATTAGAAAAGTGTCCCTAACAGACATGACTGCTGTCATTACCCAACAGATACAGCAATCTGATTGGCCATTTCCTATATAGATCCCAATTCTTAAAAAAGTTCTCCTTCCCATACAGATCTATACATTTTAATATAAAAGCTTGGTCCCTGCTTTCTGTCACATGTGAATGTATATGCAAATGTATAAATTGCCAAGTATCATGTTTTTAAAATGTTATAAACAAAGCAAAGCATGGGTTCAAGGCTTGGTAATACCTATAGTTGGGCAGGGAATTAAAGAGCACACATTTAAGGTCAGTCTGGCTACATAAGGAAGCCATATCTAAAATAATAACAAGAATAATATGATGAACAATAAATTCATTTACTTTCTAATAGAAATTTCCTTCACAACTGACAATATTATATAAATGGTCCTTTATAAATTAAATAAAAAATTATCCAGCACTAAGAGATAGCAAAGTCTATGTTAACTAATTTGAGGACACTGAATTAATATAAGAAGCTGTATTCTAATGAACCACAAAGTTGTGTTTTGATGAAATCACTTATGCAAAATTTGTGACTCTAGAAGACTCACATACCATCATGGCTGTCTTCCTCTGTGTCTAATAAATCAAAGGAACCTCCAGCAATGATGTTCATGAAGACGACTTCATAGAGCAGATCTACAAAGTTAGGCCAAGAACACAAACCTAAGAAAGCTCTTTCAGAGAGAAAGAAGGGGGAGGGGAGATGGAATATAAGGATTTCTTCCTCTTCTTGCCCCTTCCCCGCTAACTTATCCTTTCTTATTATATATACACTCAACAATATCTTTTTCCCAGTCTAATATATATATATACATTTATGAATATATATTTATGTTTATGTATATATTATACATACATAATAAACTCTTCTTATAATGCAGTCATTTGAATTTGGCCTACATTTTTATTGGACTCCAAAGAATCACAATGCTTTCACATTTTTAAATGACAAAGATTAATCAAAAACAAATAAAGAGTGATGGAAAATAAATATTTAAACCTATATTATAGTCAAAGAGCATCATCCGTAACTATACTCATATTTCTCAAAGATGAAACCAATGGCATGAACCATTAAAACATATTTTATTATCCAATATGACTCTGAATAAATCAGGAAGACAAAAACTTGAGTCCACAGAATCCAGACATGAGCCACTACAGCCCCAAGCTTCACCTAAAGTTGAAATGAAAAATTAATACTAATTTAAGTAACCTCTTCACAGTTTCTGTTAGTCAGGTCACACTAGGGAAAACTGAAAACCATCTGCTACATGGGCAAGAACATGATGATGCTGGACCTCTCCAAAGCTGTTCAAGTGATGGATAACTGGGCCTGAGGCCAGCAGGTTAATGAAGAGGGTCAGCAGGACTAGGAAAAAGAACAAGAGGCTCAGTAAAAATCCTGTACACAGGAATGCATACAGGACAGGAGAAAGGAAGAGACCTGCTCAACAAGCCCGTGCTGCACAACTAACAGAACCCTGTCACCAAATTAACCAAAGGTATTTACAATGGAGAAACCCACACACAGTAAGTTTGTATGAGGTCCAAGCAGCATTCCTGAGAACCCCTTTTCTCTCCCCAGATCCCATGAATGAAGGAGCTCTCACAGCAAAAGCCAGCCATACCTGAAGAACTGAAGTACTCCAATGCCTTCTGCGCAGATCCATGAAACATAATTTTTCCTGAGGCCACTAAGGTGAGGCTGTCAAACAGTCTGAAGATGGAGTATGGGGGCTGATTAATGGAGAAGATGATTGTCAGTCCCCTCATAGACATCCTAAGGTTAAAGAGAGAAAATCATAAGTTACTGAACAGGAACCTTGAGATTTTCAAAAAATATTTTATTCCTGAAGTTATAATCTAGGTTTTTGTTTAAAAGACTAAGACTTCTAATGTGTGGGATGTTAGTAGTTCAAGGTCCACTCGAGTGTTACTGGCAATGTTGATCCCTGGACAGAATCTGGGAGTCAGTTCAGGAAATCCATATCATGAGCAGGCAGCCCTGGTGACTGACAGGCTCACTCAAGCTTGAGAAGCAATGACAGAGCAAACATTACAGCTGTGACTGTATGCACAATTCCCCTCAGTCTTTCTTTCTGCCTCTTCAGGAATTGGTTTTTACTGCTCTGATGATGTGACTCACATTCCTAACCACTTGCTCTCCCGCTAAACACTTCAGTAATAACTGCAATTCAGTTTTCATAATATCAGCATCAGTTAATTCTATATAATTTCCCATTTGTGTTCATAGGATTAAAGGGGGATGCAATGAAACAAGGGGTCAGTTAGTGAGGGGCAAATTTGGGATTTGATCATTGATTTAATTCTATGATTGGAAAAATATGCTGAACTACCATCTCTTGAAGTCTTATCTTCTGTTAGGAGAACCAATAACCAAACACAGTGTTTAAAACTTCTATGAAGTTGGTATGGTAGCATATCTGTAATATCCCAGCACTTGGAAGGATCCAACTAGGGTACATGAAGCCTTGTTTCAAAAAGATAAACAGAAAGACTGAAAGAAAGAGAGGGGTCAGGAGGGAGAGAAGGAGGGAATAAGAGAGGAAGTGAAAAGAGATGGAAGAAAGGAGAGAAAGGGGTGAGGAGGAAGAGGGAGAAACAAAAAGGAGAATGAGAAAGCTGTGAAATGCAGTGCACACCTTCAGCTCCAGCTTAGAAGGCAGAGGCAAGAAAGTGAGATCAGCCTGGGCTACGGAGTAAAATGACAAACTGTGAAACCTCAAAACAAGTGTCTCATATCCTTATATGAGGTGTCACTGTATCCTCATACAGTTGGCCATTTCTTTTAAAAAGCTATATTTTTTTTTTGTTTTACAGGGTGTCTTCCCTTGAGTGTATGTCTGTTACCACGTGGCCCTGGTGCCTGTGGAGGGGGGAAGACTGCATTAGATTCCCTAGAATTGCAGGTACAGGCAGGTGAGCTGCCATGTGGATGCTGAGAATGTTACCTGAATCCTCTAGAAGAGCAGTCAGTGCTCTTAACTTTTAATTCATCTCTTGAGCTCTTGTCAAGGAATATAGTTTTAAAATTTTTATTTTAAATATAGGAATCCTTGTCAAAAGAAAGAATAAGATTGAAATATATTGTATGAAATTCCTCAACTATAAATAAAAACATAAAAAAACCTTACAGTAAAGGGAATTCCACCAGCCAAACTGGGTAGATTTAATACATAAAATAATGAAGAATAACATATTACAGGCCACTGTACAAATTAGGAACTGAGGAGAGACACCTTTCCACACAGAATGTCATATCAGCTTGTACTTAAAACAAGAGTGGAAGTTACTGAGTCACACTACAACTGAGAAGTGGAGATGAGATCAGAAGCAGAAAAATGATTTCACAGCCTATTGTTTCCCTGTCACACTATTAATAATCACAAAAGGGGGAATTATAATTTTATTTGATATTACCCATCAATCACTAGCATGAGTAGACGATCAAGATCCAAGCCAAGGATGTGAGATGGATCATTGGATAAAGGCATTTGATGCCAAGTCTAAAGAGTTTAATTCTCATAAACCATTTGATGGAAGGAGAAACCCAAACCCCTCAGGTTTTCCTCTGACCTCATCATTTTATACACAAATAGACATAACACACACACACACACACACACACACACAAAATAAATAATGTAAATTTTTAAAAATATTTCTACCATGGAGGATGCACTTTCAGGAATGTTGAAGACCAAGGAGAACACAGTATACCAGAGCCTAAGTCTGCTCCCAGACATGGAAGCAATCACACTTATGATGACCCGTAGTCATGCCATAAGACACAAGGTCAGGGAGAAGCACTCCAAATTGAACATGAGCAAGAAGCTAATCTTAGAGAGTATAAAGAGTATCCTCAATCAGACAGAAAAGGGAACAGACAGGGACGGTGTGACAACCGAGGAGTCTATAGGCTAGAAGATGGCAAGGGCCCAGTTGTTGACATCCTCACTCGGAAGGTACAATGAGGTAGAGATCTTGGTTCTTGGAGGTAGGCAGCAGTACTTAGACTGATGGACCATGATGTCAGAACAAAACAAAGAACAAAGGAAAGGAAGGAAAGACAGACAATGCAGTAATTTCAATAGCCAGGAGCCTCGATCATGGGCATAGGATAGTCCTCATATGTTTCTAAGGGTAATTCAGTCAGTTTGAAACTCTTATTATATCTTAAAACTAAAATTCCTAATCCTTACACTTTCTAATAGAAACATTTCAGCTATAGACTTATTTCATGATAGAATGTTACTTCCTTTATTTCATTCTCTCCAGGTTCAGGACCCAGATCTTGGGAATCATTCCCTCAGCCATCACATCTAGGGCCAATCCCTGAGCTTATTCTGTTTATTATATCTTCAAAGCACACCCAGAACACATAATTTGCTAGCAAAGACGCCCCCACACCTCAGCCTTCTGCTGACATTTTACATCCCCATAGTGCAACTGCAAACCTTCTCCATGATGCATTGCTCTGCTCTAAACTCAGAAGCTTTCCCACATCCCCTGCCATGGAAAACCTTAGTCCTTACAGTGGCCCAGGTAGTCTATGCAATCTAGATCCAACCTAATCAATCCCCTTCACTTAGCTGTGAATGTGGAGAGATGAATTGTGTCCTTCCAAAGATCATTTATTAAAGACTTCACAGCTAAGAACTTAAAATGTTGATATAATGGAGACGGAGTCTTTAAAAAGGTAATTAAATTTCAATGAAATTACTGGTGTGTCCTAAGGTAACTGGTGTCCATTAAAAAGATCAGAGCATAGACACACAAAGAGGGAAGAGACACTATCTACAACTCAGTGACCCAGGCCTCAGCAGACACAGCCTATAGATATCTTAATATCTGGCTTCCAGAATCCAGAACTGTAAGAAATGTAACTTCTAACAAGTCACCCAGTCTGTGGCATCTTTAGCAGTGGACTAGGAATTGTCCAACCCCTCAGTCCACTGGGTTCTAGTCAGCAGGGTCTCTTTAATGTCCCAGACACACAAAACATGCTCTGCCTCAAAACAAATGAGTTTTCCCTCCAGCCTTCACTCTGTTCAGATCTCACCCACTCAGCTCACTTGACACTGTCTTGAGTGTTATGGGGACATGCTATTTAAAGCAGTGCTGTACCTTCACCATCTCTCCTTATGCTCCTGTCTCATTGATCTTGATGTGTAATCCTTGTTAATTCAACTTTCCCTCTAATAAACATGGAAGAAATTCTGTTGCTTACATATGAATCTTCAGCATCAAAAATACACACAAGTAATCAGGTAGTAAGTTAATAAAACTCAATGTTCCTTCAGCACTTACCTTTTCAGGATCAAGATGATATCTGTTGTAGTTCTCAAGTCTAAACCAGTGGTTGGATCATCCAAGAACAAAATGGGATGCTTGGTGACCAGCTCCATTGCTATACTGGTCCTTTTCTGAAGCTCTTTAGATCTAGGCTAAAGCAACAATGACAATCATTATCAACAAGGACACCCAGCCATTGTTATTTGGTGAATGAGCCTGTTTTTGTTGTAGCATTATCCTGAAGAGCAAAGCAATGGGTACCTTGGAAAAGAAGGTGCTTTTTCCTTTTGAAGTAAGTAAAAAGAGGCTCGGGTCAAACTGGACATGAAGCCAGGGCTAATGACTCTTTCTACTTGTCCTTTATCAAGTCACATATTCTAGGGTAATGAGTCATCACACTCAAAAAGTGGAACCGACGAAGAAGTTATAGGACAAGATGAAATATCTCTAGTAATTTAGTACTCATTTAACACCCTCCCAACACATACACATATATACAAACACAGGAAATCTACACAACATACACATGCATATATACACAACACAGGCATTCTACACAATACACATATATTACAAAACCACAAACACACATATGCATGTACACACACATGTATGTGCACATGTGTACAGGCATGCACACACACTACTTTTTATCAAAACTATACATTGTCTTATTAGGATCTCCTTAACTCCCTAAAGTCTTTGTCAATTGACATTATTCATACTGTATAGCACCACAGAATTCATGATTGATCCTTGTAGGCAAATCCAAAAGGTCACAGAGTCTACAGGTAAACTGACACAGTCTGTGTATCAGTCAATGCCATTGTGTAATGTGAAAGGGAACATAGCAAGGTTTAGGGAGACACAGAAATAGGGAGCAATTCTCTCCAAATATGATAACCAGAATCATGAAAGGCCCTCCTGATAACATACAACAAAGGATGTTTGGGGAATGTGGATAAGTGTGGTCAGGACCAGGCTGAGGATAAAAAGGAATTGTTCATTTGATAGCTAAAAATAGAGTTTATAAGTAAGAAGATGCCCTTATTTTTATGGATAAAAAGTATTAAGTACTCAGGAGTAAGGAACTACCTAGTGTTCTGTTAAAATGCTACAGTGAGAAACAGCTTTAGTGAGTAAGCTGTTGTAAACACTCAAAAGCCAAGGGGCTGGTATTAACAAGAGTACTACTGTGCTGGATATTCGACAGTCAATCTTTTACCACTAATTCCCTATACATTTCTTAAATCAAAATCTTGTGAAAGACTGAAGAGAAGTCTTAGCAAGGAAAAGCACTTGCCACACAGTCCAGAAGACTGGGTTCAATATCTGGAACTCACATATGAAGCTGTATCCAGTGGCAGGCATCTGTAATTCCATCAAGATGTAATTTTAGTAAGATGGGGGATGGATCAGGAGCATTCGGCATGCACGTAGGGCATTAGCAGAACAAGGCAGATGCTGCCTTACAAACAAGGTGGGAGAAAAGAACAGACTTGTGACAAAGGTGTCCTATGACCTCCTGTCTATGCTATGGCTTTCAGGTGGACACAAACACAGACACACACACATGCACAACCACAAACACATACACCAATGCAAACACACCTTTTATTGAAAGCTATCATTAAAAATATTAAAGTTCTTACAATCAATTACATTTTATGACTTCAAGAAGTTAATAAATATCTTCATATGTTGTCCTTTAAAAAAACAAGTAGGCAACTTGTTTTATTAGGGCAATGACTAATTATTTTTAAAAACATTATAAAAAAGAAATTTATTGCAAATATAAAACTGTGTAATAAACATTTCAAAACACAAAAAAATTCCATCATTCAGAAAAAAAATGTGGCTAATGTAAGCTTTTCTATTATCCTTCCCAACAAGGCATACATCTCATTAAATGACCGTGGAGAGTCATTTATGAATCAACACCATGGAAATCAACAGCCAGTACCTTTCTATTTCTAACTGCGTCTAAGGAAGAGATACCACATAAGTTAATCCATGAGATTCCTATTCTGGGGAGACCATTTTCATCAATACTACCAAATATCTGCTCAGCGGGCATCTCTATACAATCTTCTCAATGAGTCAATGTCACTGTGAGAGGCAGAACAGTTTGGAGGACACAAGAGGAGGAAAACAACCTGAAGGTTGAATAACTCTAGGCATGCAATAAACTAAATGATCAGGTTGATCAGGTTCTATAATCAATGTAATAATAAAAAACCATTTGGGGATTGCAAATTGTTATAGACCTGACAGGACTGAGAATATCAAGATTTTGCTCATTTTGATAGTTAAGAATGGAATTGTTAGCCGGGCAGTGGTGGCACACGCCTTTAATCCCAGCACTCGGGAGGCAGAGGCAGGTGGATCTTTGTGAGTTCGAGGCCAGCCTGGTCTACAAGAGCTAGTTCCAGGACAGGCTCCAAAGCCACAGAGAAACCCTGTCTCGAAAAAAAAATGGAATTGTTAAAGTAAGTATATATCCTTAAGTTTTAAAGATTAAAAATACGTTTTCAGAAATGAGGCCTTACATAATAGTCATTTAAAATGTGTTAGTAAGAAACTAATTAGCTCTTACATAGTCAGCTGTGAAGGTCATCACTTCTCTATTTCCCCTCCTAATCCTGCACAAATGCTCAAAGGAGTCACCAGGTCTGTTCTTTGTTGCTATTGCCCAAGGTTGTATATTTAAAGCCTGACATAGGAGCTGGTAATGAATATTGATAGAATATAAAAAAGGAGAAAGTGAGGGCAAAAGGATATCTTAGGTCTCCATCTAGTCCTAGTATAAACTAAAAACTTCTTGTTTACTACAAAAAATTTAAAAGTGCAGTTGATCATTGTAGGGAAGTAAAGGCAGGAAACTAAGCTAACACAGCTGGTTACATCCAGTCAAGAGCACAGAGAGTATTAATGCACACATGCCTGTCAGTGTTCAACACACTTTCTCCATTCTCATGACACCCAGGACTCAAACCCAAAGAATGGAGCTGGCTAAGTGGGCTGGGTCTTTCTACATTGCTTTACTTAATCAAGACAATCACCTACAGAATGCCCACAAGCCAAATGACTATAGTTCCTCATTGGGACTCTCTTATAGATGATTCCAGGTGATTCCAGACTGTGTCAAGGTGACAGTTAAAACTGACCACCACAGACAGGATGAGATAAAAGCACAAAAAGAAAGACTAAAGAAGACAGCAAGCACTACACAAGTGAGAAGTAAATGCTAAAGAAACCAAGGACAACCCTGGAGGGAAATAAATGCAGAGTGAACACAGAGCCAGAGTTCTCCATCTCACGTCCTGTGTCAGTGCAGAAGCACATTCTGAAACTACAAGGGACAAGTCCTCTAGGGGAAGAGACAATAAATAGAAGAAAGCACTTGTCCAATTCTCTAAAGTTAAGAGTTTAAGGCTGAAGGAAGAGGAGGCTCGTGTGAGGAGCACTTGGAAATGGCCATGTGAGGAACACTCTTCCCTGCTGGATCACACTCTATTACCAGTTTTAACCACTGTTAAAGAAGCTTCTTAATTTTCATTTACATCATATAACTAGTCAGCTACTCATTGATACAGAGAATAGCTACCTTGACCACACAGCTTATAGGAAACTGGTAATGGGATGTCATATTTTCAACACCAGGATGTTTTACTTTTGACTCTGAGTCTTTCAAGACTTTTCTTCACATTACCTGGACATTTGACTCTTTATCCAGATGCAGAAGTTTAAGGACCTCATCAATTAGCCTTCTTTTTTCATCTCTTGGCATAGTCATTGGCAGTCGAAGAGCAGCTGAGAACTCTATGTTGTCTCTCACAGTCACCGTGCGCATCACCACGTCATTCTTAAGGTTAAAAAGTATTTTAATTAAATACAGTTATCAGTGAAACATTCATTCTAACAAATGTAACCTTATCCTCTTATAAAACAAACACAATGTAATACTCTACTGAAGGATTTTATTTCAATATTATTAATTTCAAGTAGAGAACCTGAAGCAATCATTTCACCCCCTTTCATTTGCCTTCCAAGTAGAGCAGAGGGATTTTGGTGACTGAAGCTTGCAATTATTTGCAGAAGTCCTCTTCTAGGCAGTAGAGAGAGATGAAAAAGGGCAAAATAGGACAACTGTAGTCCTCTGTAGAATAAATCACAGTTGCAATTACTAGTACTGTGCCATAGATGTCATACTCCAATCTCACCATATCTTCCTACATAATAATGTCAGCCTCAGGCTAATGAGTCATTGTGAAAAGCTGCTGTAGAGAACATGTGGCCTATAAATGTGTCATCTAATGAACTAGAATACACAAATCTATAAGCTGAGCATCTAACCATACAGAACCAGGGGAAACCTAAAATTACAAACCCACCAACACTTACCCTTGGCACATAACCAGAAGTACATGTGAAATTAGCAGGTCGAGGTTTTCCATTTATCAAAATATCTCCCGATAATCCTCGAGGATCTTTCCTTGCAGCTAAGATATCTAATAACCTACAAGGGTTACATATGTTGTGTGGTTTACTTCCTCTTTTCAGTAACAGCTGTCAGCTTTCAGATGCTCAGAATAAAAAGTCTGCACTCTCTCTCTCTCTCACTCACACACACACACACTCCTCTCTGTTCAGTTTGTGCTCTAATACAGCCCAGAATTATGAATGTAAGACAAGACCCATAAGGCTGCCCCTCTCTGCTATTTGATCTTAGGAACTCAAACTGGTAATGTGCTGCTGTAGTTTGAGAATTAGGCCTGGTGATGATTCCTTATTCCCAGAAATCTTTGCTTCTTCTTTCTAATTCTAGTATTATTTTCACCACATTAAATAATATGATGCAACACCATATGCCAATAACTCTATCATTTCCTACCAGTAAATAACCTAGTAAGATTTCTACTCTTGATGTGAATTTAGAATGCATCCTACTGCACATTATCCCCACACATGGAACAAGACTCATACATACAGACTCACAGATACACTCACACAGTTCTCAAATAACTCTTATAGAAGTGATTTTTACAGCAAAGAAAATGGATGAAAATTTCTTGCATATGCTTTCCTTATACTCACAAAGATCTGCACCAATCTTGATGTCCAATAATCGCATTGAGGCCAGGTTTCATGATTCCACTGTAAACACAGAATCATACTGGTTGATACTTCTATTTTAAAGAAACTTGTATTAGCTTTCTTTAGATAGAAATATATATATATATTCAATATAGTACTTATTCTAAATATTCTGTTGAAATTGTAATAGAAAATAAGCACAAACTCATAGGAAAAAATTAAATATCAATAGAGGTCTATTGTTTACAAACACATGTTGAATTTTAATGGAAACTCGTCAGAAAAATGCTTCAGATATCACAAAACCCCTGTTGTTTATTGTTTAAGGATTTGTCGTTTTGAAACATGGTGCTTCTAATTTAAGTGTCCTTGAACTAAGTAGCAGGTTCTCAGAAGGGCTCCATTACACATACAGACTATATATGTCAATTGTATAAGAGCTTCTTGCTAATGTTTGATGAGCAGTATCTTCATATAGCCCTGCTTGTTGACTCACAAACGTCACAAGAAACCAGTGATTCCTGGAATATCAGTAGCAGTGTCATTACTATTATAATTGAATCAAACCAAAATCAATACATCTTAAGGAGAAATCCAAACACTAGAAAGAAGCACTCAGAGGACAGGAGAGTGTTGCCAAATTTAACATTGAAAACAAAACAAAACAACCTTAATAAACATAGAAAAGCTAAAGACACATCCCCAAATTGATGATTTCCTTCCCTGATTCAGAGATTAGAATATGCTCAGTAAAAATTGGGAGACATCCCTCAAGAAGAGAACATTATTTATTGCTGTATAGATACAGCGCAAACACAAAAATTATGCCCAAAAAACTGATTGATTGATTGATTGATTGATTCAGAGTAGTGAATATTCAAATTGAAAAAGGCATATTCTTATATTATTATAAAAATTTAGCTACATTCGCATATGTTATTTCACATACAGATAACATGTCTATCCCTTGCCCTACCCATTCCCCTTTTAGTAAGAAAATGATGGAAGTTCTAGATGGAGGAGCAGACGTGACCAGTGTCCAAAAACAGAGGTGATGGTTGGGATCAGGAGAAGGAGTCTGTGCAGACTGCATGAGGGAAATCTTGGTATTTGTGCTCTGTCTTCAGAATTTGGTTGTAAACATGCTTTCTATATGTCATGGAACAATGTGTGGAATGTTGATTTTAGCGCATAATGAATTTTGAGCAAGTATTTGAGAACCTGGACTTTCTGCTGTTTGGACTTTCTCAATGCTTCCATCTCATCACTGGTAACTGAGCCAGTCATCCTGTTCTAAACTCTCAGTTCAGTTTTGGGAGGGGAAGTGTGTATATATGTCTACACAATTCCTTAATATTTTCAAATTTGTAGAATTTAAATTTGTAATATTTCTCATATCCCTTGATTTTAACAGGACACTTGCAGAAGTCTGGCCTGGCATACACTTCAGTGAAGAATGAGGAACTCTGTGTGCACCACAGTAGAAGCTGAACATCAATGCATCCATATATCTCCTCATGTGAACACGAACACATACACACTTACAAACACATATAAACAGATATATAAACATACACACATAAACACACAGCTTATAGATAATAGAGACATTCTGTGTTTTGAAAAGTTGTTCAATGCTGTGGATTCTGCTTCATGCACATACCTGATTTTTGATAGTCTTTCTACCACATGTGTTTTTTTACAAAATGGAAAGCCACGCTGCACTGTTTCTTGATAGATGATATCATGAAAACTTAACACAGCCTTTCTAGGCAGTGTGCTTGGGTCATTGGAATTTTCTAGAAGGTCATCGGAATTTCCTGGAAGGTCATCAGAATTTCCTTCTGTTACTGGGATTGCAACAGGGTCATTATTGGAAGACATCTTGAGAGGTTCTTCATTCCTGTAGAAGGAACAGCAAGAGTAAATTGATGGTCCACATAGACAACATTATTACATAGAGCATCACACTTAAGGATTGTTTAAACTGTGCAGTCACAGACAGATTCCTCACTGATGAGCAATACATATGAATGTAATTACCTAAGGACCCAATGAGAAGCAGAATTAACTGAAGACATAGACTACCTGTAGATAACAAATTCGTAAGAAAAAAAGCCCTAAGGAGCAGAGTATGAACATTATTCATAATTCATAAAGAAAGAAGGGAACAAATAAAGGGGTATATTTGTCTTACTTCAAAAGCATATTGGGATATTATGTAAGTTCAGAGGTAAAATACACGAGCACATGTCGGGGGGGAAGTGAGCACATGCACAGGTGTGTAGAAATATGGGTTGTGAAAGGCAGAGTCACATAGCAGATACATATGGAGAGAGAGGGTTGTTCTGTAACATGGTGACCAAAATACACAGTTGGTTCAAGGCATTGTCAGTTCAAGATAAAAAGATGGTTTGTGGGGCAGATTGCTCCAAAGCACAGAGCTGACTCCAAGCACAAGTGGGAACTCAAGTGAGACACTTCAATTAGGGCTGATCATGTGAGCAGAAGTCCTGGGACAGAGTTGAGAGTTTGTTGCCTTGTATCTGGTGATGCATACATGGGGTGGGCTGTTGCTGGCTCAGTGGCTATGATCCAAGTGAGTGCATTGCAGAGCTCGTTGCTCCTGTCTTTTGAATAAGCACACAAGCTTGGTTTCTCAGATAAAAACATCCATGGGTCTAGGTGTTCCTGGCTTGATATGTTTAAAGTAGGAATAATTTATTTGTTTCTATAAGTTATTTATCAATCTGTATCTTACCGTCTTGTTGGACACTTGCACACATAAGGCTCAAAGATTCCTTAGCATTAGCTTTCAAAATGAAGCAAACCACTGCTGTGTAAATGGAGTCACTCAGGGTAAGACACACTCTGAAAACCCCTATGTAATACAAAGGAACACAGATGGGCACAGCCCAAGCTCTACACACTCCATCTCTCACAGTGCTAGAACCCAGAGATTTTACTGTCTGAGTTTGAGCTGTGGTGGGGATCCAAAATCATCTAGCACATGTCATGGTGCCCTGGGATGCTCTGGTGGGTAAGCCATGAGGGACAGTAGTGCAGGAGGGAGTGACTGAGACACACTCCTAGCTCAGGCTGTGGAAGCATGAGGACAGGCAGCCCTGCCTCTTGTAACCAGGAATAACATGGCTCCTTTGGATGACTGCTGAGCCCGAGAGTTCAGAGCAGGTACCTGGCAGACTCTTTGGTTTCTGAGACTTTCTCATGGTTCAATTTGTGTGCAGCAGACAGGGACTGAGAATTGTAAACCTGAGTAAAATGATTACTCAATTTCCACAGCTTCTTCCTTATTGAATAGTACTTTCCTGCTAGGATACAATCTGAAAATGGTCATCTCCCAGGACCTCTCTCCACTGCAGAACTCTGAGCTCTGTTTGCCATCCCACTTCCCCCAAACCATACAGGAGACACTGATTTGTTTAGACAACCCCACAAACGGAAGTGCCTGCCTGGACTACAGGCCAGAAAGACCTCTGGGGCTAGCCATGGAGAAGACTATACAGAGACAGGAGGTCTTTTGCATGAATGATGCTGTGTTACGTAAGACACCTGTGTACTGTGTACAACACCAACCTGGAAGGCAGCCGCAGAGAGGGACAATACACACCAACTACAACCCTAATTCCTCCAGTCCTGGGAAATTCTATAAGAGCATCAAGAGAAAGGCTCTTCCAAGTCTCTGTCTTCCAGATACTAAAACAAAGTGTGTAATTTTCATATAACACAATGTTTTTATTATTTTGAAGATTTAAAAAGCTTTTAATCTTTAACAAATCCTGTATCTTGCTTACTTCATCTTGCCATTATTGACCATGAGGCAAGCTTCACTCGGATGGTTCAAGTTTGCCACAAGTTTGCAACCCTCCTGCCTCACCTTCCACGGGTCAGGATCACAGGCCTGCAGTTTATCCATTTTATTTACACTTTTAGAACTTTGTAACTATATGGTTTTTAATCTCTTGCTCTTTTACTCTTCCTCTCCTTTTATTTTTCTATCCTTTCCTTCTATAATCCTTTATTCAATTATTTTCATGATTGTCTTTACCTTTACTAGTTAACTTCATGTTTTATTATAAATTAGCTTTGCACATTACTTTCATTCTGCCCATTAGGATAACTCTAGGGAAGATGGCTCTGGTGCTGTTGTTACTGAGGTTTATTTTCTCCATCCTGACCAGTGCTGAGGATTAAGATCTGGGCAGATGAATGCTCACTGTACACGACTTCACATCAATGTGTAAAACACACTCACTCCCACAGATGCACCATCCATAACAAAGAAACACAAAAATGCAAAAAAACAAGGTCACACAACTTCCTCAAAATATCTTAAAGTGTCAGGAACTGAATCCAAATATATTTAATTAGGTAGAGCACTGAAGGAATTGTTCAGGAGGTTAACTTGAGAAAGATTGCAACTTGAAAAATACAGACAACTGGGAGAAATAAGCAAAATATATAGGATATGAATAATAAATAAAGACAGATTTTTTAATGTAAATTTTGAAAAAGTTTAAAGATAAATTTTTAAAATTAAGGAGTAATAATCACCAACAGACTAAATTAACTGGAAGTAAAAATACCAGAGCTTCAAAGACAAGGTTATTGACTTATTGTATTCACAGACAAATAAAGAAAAACTTATAATGACCTCTAAGACAAGACAGACAAAAAAAACAGAAACATTTTATGGAGTACTACACAGCAGAAAAAATAACAACACCTTGAATCTTGCAGGCAAATGGATGGAGCTAGAAAACATCATTTTGAGTGAGGTAACCCAGACTCAAAAAGATAATTATCACATGTACTCACTCATAAGTGGTTTTTAAACCTAAAGCAAAGAAAACCAGCCCACAATTCACAATCCCAGAGAACCTAGACAATAATGAGAACCCTAAGAGAGACATACATGGATCTAATCTACATGAGAAGTAGAAAAAGACAAGATCTCCTGAGTAAATTGGGAGCATGGGACCATGGGAGAGGTTTGAAGCCAAGGGGAAAGAAAGGGAGGGGAACCAAGAAAAATGTAGAGCTCAATAAAATCAAGACAAAAAATAACAGAATGCTGAAATAGAGACACAAGACATAGAAAACCCATTTCTTGAAGTAATATCTCAAAATACACTATATCTATTGAAAGATAAGTATGTGTGTGTACAGAAGTAATTTAAACCACCATATAGATACGACCAGAAAATATTCTTGTCATATCACAGTCTTAGTCAAATTCAGAGAGTGCAAAATGAGAAAAAAATGCTGAAAGGGACTAGAGAAGAGCCAAGTTATTAACATGGACCTGATTGGAAAACCGATCAGAACAGCAGCACGCTCCTTGACAGAAATAATAAAGGTAAGAAGGTACAACTACGTATTTTAAGCCCCCCTCAAGAAAATGAATGGACAACCAATGTGACTACATACAAATTTGTCCTTTATAAAGACCTTCACGATTAACACAGCTAAAACAATGCATGACCTCAGAGGCAGCATGAAGAAGACACTCACAGGAAAATAAAAACACAAAGAAGAAGACAGAAAGCTAGAATCACAAGAGCTCAGGAGAAAATAACTCCTATAGTTCTAAGGAATAGTAACTCAGGAAGTGTGTTGGTTAACTGTTTGTCAGCTTGACACACATGGAGTCATCTGGGAAGAAGAATCCTCAGGTGAGGAATTTCCTCCATCAGATTAGCAAGACTGTGGAGCATTTACTTTATTGATGATTGATGTGAGAGGACCTGGACCATTTGGGGTCCTGGGATGGTTAAGAAAGCAGGCTGAGCAAGCCAAGAGAGCAATGTTCCTCCATGGTCTCTGATTCACTTCCTGCCCAAGTTAATGCCTTTACTTTTTTGGTGATGACTGTGATGTGGAAGTGTAAACCAGATAAACATTTTCCTCCCCAGTGAAGAGAAGCCCACTAAGTCACAGGAATTCACTCAGTCCAAACATTTTATCACTAACCTAAGTATAAACAGCTTCAATTCTAGAGTAAGAGATGCAACTGAAAGGCTGAATAGAAAAGCAGAAACGATGACCACTTGTTTGTTGCAGCAGGAAATTCAACTGACTGGCAATGCATATGAAGACTGAAAGTGAAAGGATGGAAAAGGGCATTTTCAACAGACAGACTGGAAAGCTGTACTCCTGCCTGACAAAGCAGATATCCAGCCAAAGTTAGGAAAAATAAAGACAACTACATATTAATAATTGGAGCAATTCACCACAAATGACTATAAATGTAATGAAAAATTACTGTAGCAAATTTCACAAAACAAACCCTACTAGAAAGTACAGCTGGACCAAATAAATGGTAGGTGACTTTGGGTTTTATTTGTTGTTTGATGTACTTTTATAGTATAATTTTGTTGACAAAAGTCATATCTGTGGACGAGTGTTTGCTGTTCTGTGCTGTAAGCACTGATGCTTTCTCTTCGCTGTGTGAGGTATACTTGGGAGTCAGCCTCTGAGCCAGTGACCATGGCCTAGACTTTGATTTCCCATGGTAGCGTGAAGTGTGTGTGTGTGTGTGTCTGTCTGTCTGTGAGTGTGTGTGACTGTGTATCTTGTGTGAGAATGTGTGTATGAGTTGTGTGTCTGTGTGTGTACATTTGGGACTGTATCTGTGTGAATGTGTGTGTCTGTGAATGTATGTTTGGTTGTGTGAGTGTGTCTATGTATGAGTGTGTGTATGTGTGTGTGTTATCTGCTTTGCTGTTTTATTCTCGTTCCTTTACATTCTTATCTAGTTAAGTAAGAGTGATTGTCTCTAGTGTAGTTATTTCCATGATGGGTACTGCAGTATTGAAATTTATTTCTTTTTAAATTTATTTTATTGTTTTATTGTATAAGTGCCTGTCTGCCTATATGTCTGTATATCAGTTGTGTGCCTGGTACATGTGAAGGCTATAAAAGAGTATCAGGTCTCCTGGAACCAGAACTTCAACAGTTGTGAGTTGTCATACACATGCTGGGACTTGAACCTTGGTCCTCTAGAAATGAAGCCAGTGTGCTAAAAGGACTCTCCAGCTTCTGGAGTTTATTTCTTCTTGTTAGGAATTTACATATTTTGTAATCTGTGGTTTGGGAAAATAGCACTTAATAAATTTAGAAGGCATGAAGTTGCTTATGAAATTACTCTGACTGTCTTCTAATACCTGAGTGATGAAATATCCACATTTTGATCTGTACCCTGGTGTGGGAATCGTAGCTACCCATGCAATGTGTGTACTATTTTGAGTTGTTCAGCACATATAACACTGCTTGAGTAAGGCCTCCTTCAGTGAGAGAAAACTTCTGGAAGCTTAGGGAACCACGCACACCCTAGGTCCTGCTACCTGTCTGAGTGGCTGCTAAAATGAACAGAGCACATTTCCCACACTCCTAGGCTTCTGGTCTGATTAGGAAGACCAAGGCTATCAGGACAAGGACTCTAACCCCGGGGCCCTGTGATGTAGCACTACCTTGCTGCTCCCTAGAAGGGAGTGGTTGCAGTGAAAGCTTCCTGGCTCCTTTCTCCTATGTGGGCCTTGGTAGCCCCCACCCACAGTTTTGCCATTAAATCTTGTATAATTTTTAGATTCTCACAGTTAAGAAGAACATAGTCCAATTCTAGTGATATTTATTTTGACATTTTTCTAAACTTTAAGATTTGATACCTCAGCATTTTATTAAGAAATGTGCTCTTAGATTATGTTAGTCTTTAAACTTTACCAACTATCGCTTTGCTGACTTATCTTGTTGTAGTTGTTTATTTTTGAAACTGTATTTTAATTGCAACATTTCTCCTTCCCTTTCCTCCCTCCAAACCTTCCCATATATCCCTCCCTTCTCTCTTTCAAATGCATGGACATTTTATTACTAAATTGATATTGGAAGCATATATATATATATATGCATATATAAGCACACACACAAATATATATATATATATATATATATATATATATATATATATATATATATATATTTGCACATATAACCTGATGAGTACATATAATGTTCCTTGTATGTAAGTTTTCTGGGCTGATCATTTGGCACTCAACAACCAGTTTGTGTGCTCCTCCCTGGGTACTGTGGGACAATGGCCTTTTATTCTGTCACTTGTATCATTTTTAATAAAACACTGATTGGCCAGTAGCCAGACAGGAAATAGAGGGGGGGCAATAAGAATTCTGGAAAGAGGGAAATTTTAGTCTGCAGTCATGACCCAGATGCAGAGGACACAAGATGTGACTGCCTCACTGAAAGAGGTACCAAGCCACATAGCTAACACAGACAAGAATTATGAGCTAATATAAGTTATAAGAGTTAATAAGAAGACTGAGATACTAGGCCAATCAGTTTAAAATTAATGTAGATCTCTATATTATTTCTTTGGGACTTAACAACTGCGGAAACCAGGCAGGGCAGAAAAATCAGTCAACACCTAGAGAAGAGGACCTCTCCTGCTCCCAGCTTTTCTCAGTTGCCTGTAGCTCACTGTACAAAACTGAGGCCTTCTAGACTTTTCTCCATGCCTGTGGTTACGTCCATGGGTGTCCTCCTCTTCAGCCCATGTTTGAGCAGTTGTGTTGATGAGATTTTATGGGTACAGTTAGTAGAACTTTCTTGGAACACCAGCCCCCAAATAAGGACACAGAGACTTAATATTACTTTTAAAAACTTGGCCTTTATCTTAGGCTTCTTCCAAATTAACTCTGATAACTTAAATTAACCTGTTTCTATTCATCTACTGTCTGCCACATGTCTTTGTACCTCTCTTTGGTTCTGTACATCTGACTTGCTCACTGTCTTGCTAGCATCTCTCCCACACCTAGATTTATAACCCTGAGTTCCTCCCCTACCTGAAGTCCTGCCTATTCTCTCCTGTCTAGTTATTCGCAATTCAGCCCTTTATTAAACCAATCAGAAAATGCCTTTCTCACAATGTGATCAAATATCCCACAATATTTTCTTTTTTCTCTAAATGAAAAGGAAAGGATTTTAACTCTAAAACAGTATACCTATATACAGTAAGAACAATTATCAGCTGTGGATTATATTCCCAATGTCAAATCCATTTGTATTTGGCAAATTTGAAGACAATACTCTATTAGCTATCCTATATTGGTGATTTCAAAGTTTTATAACTAACCTATTTTCTATCATAATTTGTATTACCAGTCTAAAAATATCTTTTTAGACCTAAAAACATTTTTTTAGATAAACAACTTAAGCTTTTATGTCTCTCAATCTTATACACGTTGCATCTCTTTTGTGAGCTTCTTTTCTGAGTTTGGTAACAAGGAAAACTAACTATAACATAGTCTACAATCCCATCAAATACTGGAGAAGGATATCATATTACCTGAGTAGACAAGAAGTACAGAGCAAACAACTTCCAAAACTATAGAAACAAGAGAAGCAGTTGTCTGTCTTGACAGGCACCCAAGTTTTATCTGCAACATTGTACCATCCATATTCAGCCTAAAGGCCTAGAATATCCAACAAATTTTTCTGTGAATCAGGAGTTTTTGAAGGACTGTCCTACCTTGAGGTGGCAAAATTCAGCAGTTACCTTCTTGTGTGCCCTACTTGTCCAATTTGAACAGCATACTATCAGCATTTGAGGCAATTGCAAATATCTCTATTTAACCTACTAAACATGACTACAGTTTGATGGTTCTAGATGACTAACTACTAACCTACATGTCTTAGTTATCCTAAATAGTTTATAATAATAGCTGATGTGGAATTCCCCTCTGTATGCTATGAATATGTTTTATTACCATTGGTTAATAAAGAAACTGCTTTGGCCTATGGCAAAGTAGAATATAGCCAGATGGGAAAACTAAACTAAATGCAGGGAGAAAGAAGGCAGGGTAAAGCAGACGTTCTGTAACTGCTGAAGGAGAAAGATGCCAGAACCTTACCAATAAGACACAGCCTTGTGTTGATATACAGATTAATAGGAATGGGTTAATTTAAAATGTAAGAGCTAACTAGGAATATGACTGAGCATTGGCCAAACAGTATTGTAATTAATATAGGTTCTGCATGATTATTTGGGTCTGGGAAGAAAGTAAACAAAAATACAGTCTCCATATACAATTAGCTTTCAAGGACTAGAATTATACATTTCATTTTTAAATGAGCTGCATAGGTACAGTACCTCAAACAAGAGTAGAAACATATATTTAGCATGATGTAACAAAAATAACCTTAACTTTTTATCAACATACAAAAATACCTTAAATAAGATAAGAAACATATATATAGCATGTTGTAATAAAATATAACCTTAAATTTTTATCAATATACAAAAATTGATACCAATGTAAATATTTAAGATTAATAGTTCTTTTTAAATTAAAAGTAGATAAATAATCTGCCCTTTTTGCCCATGATTCCTATATCCTACCTCCTTTTTCAGAGATTCCCTAAACCTCCTTTGCCTAGACTCCTCCCTGACCACAACCAATAGCAATTTGCAACCAGCCCCCCTAAGTGATGGCAAATATCCATAATCCAGCAAGTGACCAAAAACCACTCAACCCACCTAGCGGAAATGTGGGCGTTGTGTTCTTAAAATTACTTCCTGTTTTCTCGAGCAAATGGAATCTTTAGTTGACCCTGAGAATATTGAGAGAACAGTCAAGCCCTGAGAGAGCTAGGTTTATCATTTGTTGTCCAGCTTCTGTGTAATGGAAAAGTTGTAGGATTTTCTGAAGTCCTGGCTGTAGTAGTCTGTGAGGCTGAACTATCTTAGCTAGCAGCTTTGAAGTTGTCTTGGATGACAATTTTGGAGGACACTATAACGGAGACATTCTCAGAGGCTGGATCACCTCGGCTGCTTGTCTTCTTCATTAGTGTCTGTTCCTTTTTTCCTTTTGAAAACATTCAGATGTTTAAAGTTAACGTATATATCTGCATTAACAAAAGTATGCAATGTGTAATGTGCACAAATCAACTAAAGATGATTTATTTTTATGTTTGAACACATAAAAGGCACCGGACAACTTTATAAATCTGTTTGGACCACATAACCAAATTGTCATAAAGACTTTGTGGCCAACAAGCCTTATCACATCTCAACCATATATGTATTTCTGTTCTTAATTAAGGTATTGTGTTTGTACAGCTTATTTAAAAATGCAATGTGCCAGGAGATGGTGGCACATGCCTTTAATCATAGCACTTGGGAGGCAGAGGCAGGTGGATCTCTCTGAGTTTGAGGCCGGCCTGGTCTACAAGATATAGTTCCAGGACAGGCTCCAAAAGCTACAGAGAAACTCTATCTTAATTTACCAAAAAAAAGTAATGTATAATTTTTAAAAAATAGGTTAATAGATAATCATCTATAACAGTCAATCTTGTAGTCATGTTAGTTAGATATATTTTGGTTAATTAGATATTTTTCAGATCTCCAAGACCTTAAAAATATGGCACTTAAAATGTTTAGAAAATTAGGACTTTTCATGAACATGAGACACATCTGCTCCTGGCAGCACCATTCTACTACAGAAGGATGATAGTCATCAAAGAGGCTTCTTATAGAGTTTGCTAACCATCTGAGCAGGAAACTGTTCTTGCCTGAACTGCTTGATGTTATGCTGGGTGAACTGAATATGCAGAACCCACAGATAAAATGACTGCTAAAGTTGCTTAAAGAAGCTGAGATAGTCCTTCAGGGTTCCTGCTTCATGAAAGAGTTTATTAGACATTCTGCAGGACACAGAAAAAAGTGACTGACAAACTGCCAATATAGATGGAACTGTCTTTGAAATTTCCTGCTTCATGAAAAAGTCTTCCAGATACTTTGGACCTGTAGGCTGAAGATGGATGCCCCAGTGATACAGAGGAACTTTGGGTGACTGTCCAGGCAGTGAAATGTCTCTGTAATTTCTAGAGTTTTGGAAGTTGCTTACAATGTACTTTCTGTTTAGTTAGGTAATATTATATCCTTCTGGAGTCTTTGATGGAGTTGAAGAATAGATAGTTATAATTATAGTTTTCCTTAGTAATGATAAAGGATAAAGGAGATATAAATATTGTAACTGTAATTCTTTCTTGATACTTGTTTTATGTAATTTTACTATGTTAAAGTTAAAAATTCCTTTTTATTTAAACAGAAAAGGGGAGGTGATGTGGGATTCTCCTCTGTATGCTGTGATTACCATTGATTAATAAAGAAACTGCTTTGGGCCTATAGCAGGGCAGAACAGAGCTATGTGGGGAAAACTAAACTGAATTTTGGGAGGAAGAAGGTGGAGTCAGGAGACACCATGGAGCCACCAGAGGAGACAGACATGAGTTTCTAGCTAAAACCTTGCCAGTAGGCCAAGACCCCATGTCAAAATATAAAATAATGGAAATGGGTTAATTCTAGATGTAAAAGCTGGCTAGCAATACACTTAAGAGATTAGCCAAGCAGTGATTTAATTATAAAATTTCTGTGTGGTCATTTTGGTTCTGGGAAGCTGGGAACATGCAAGCATCCTCCTACAACAAAGACCACACCTCCTAATAATGTCAATCCCTTTTCTGCCACTTCTGCAGCCCCAGGGCTATTGCACATTGATTTCATTCATGAGGGTCATTGATAGGCAGAACTATTGGGGCCTCTCTCCTCTGGAAGCTTTCTTTGTGCCTTCTAATACCATGAAAGTCCTCAGAGTAGTGGGGAACATCCAAGTCAATTCCAGTTCAGGGGACTCTAGACCCCGTGTCTGAAGCTTAAGAGCCTTACCATCCACCTCTGGGGGTAACTAAAGGTAATAACTTTAGGAATCTCTTAGACTGCTTGGCCACAACACAAATGAGCCTTTTTTTTTCATTTTTTTCTGGTATTTTTTTCTTTGTTAGGTGGTCTTTGGGACTACCAACCCAGATGAGAAAGGTTCATTAAAACTATATATATATATTGGATTGTGGCCATTATAGGTTTTACTGTTTTAGGTAGATTGTTAATAGTGTGATTTCTTGAGGCTTTTTCATCCATCCATATTTATATTATTCTACATGCTTCTCTCCTTCTCTTGTATTTACCTCCATCCTCCTTTCCTAAGGACAGCCACTTTTTCTCCTATCAAATCAATTTTACCATAAAAATATCCTTTTCCAATTGGTGTGTTATTCTGCCATGGGGGCCATGTTAATTACCTCTGTATCAGCCAAAGCAAGAACGGGAGCTGACTTTAATGCCCCACTACAATAAACTGATGCTCCAGATGCAAACTTGTCAGAGTTAAACTGTGCTCATAAGACTTCTACGAATATCCCACACAATCGCTGAAGTCCGTAGATTAAATGGACCCACAAGACTTCCACAGAATATTTGATACAATCACTGAAGTCACATCCTCCTTAGCAGCTTGTGGATGTTTTGCCAAGAAAGATCACATCTTAAGCTGTAAAGCAAGTTTTAACAATAAAAAGATTTCTTATATTCTGCCAGATTATAATGTCAGTAGATGGAAAAGTCTTTGAAAAACTAAATTCATTCTTGATTACAACCCTGAACAAACCAGGAAGATAGAGCTCACACCTGCACGCAATAAAGGGCTGTGATAATCCTACCAACCACATTATACTGAATAGGCAATAACTCAGATGAGTTCCTCTCAATACTGGATAGAGCCAAGGGTGACCGTTCCTCAGCTATTATTTAATATAGGCTTTTATTTACAGAGAAATTAGACGGGAGAAAGAAAGAGTTTTAATTAGAAAAAGAAAAAGTCAAATTGCCCTATTAGGGGATGAAACACCACCATGTTTAAAATCCCACTGGCAGAGTACTTGCCTAACATATGGAAGCCTCAGGATTTGGTTCTTGAACCACATACCAAGAAAAGGGCTCTGAAAACCATCCACGGTCCAGCAAGATATCTTTGCAGGTAAATGTGCTGGCTGTACAAGATTGGAGGCCTGAGTTCAATCCAAGAAAGACATGAGAAGGGGACTACAGCAGCACACCTTTGTAATTCCAGCACAGTGATCGCCTGGAAGTTGAAGGGCTTCCTTACCTGGAGTACACAGCATGGAACAAAGTACAGAAGAGACCTCCTCGACAAGTTGGAAGAAAAAACTTTCAAAGGTTATCCTGAGATCTCCACACACAATGAACACCCCCAATGTTCCCTTCTCCCCGACACACACACACTGAAAATTCCCAGAGAAGCTGTGGAAAAGTATCTCTGGATTAAATAAGCAGAGTAGATTATGGAAATATGCTTGCACATCTCTGAATATTCCCATAGCCACACAACTGTGCACTGTAAGTCAGTGTATAAGAAAGTCATTCCTGAAGAGAAAAAGTGTGAAACCGAAGTAATCTAGACTATAAATTTTTAGGTCTTGAAGTGAGCTGGGCAGTAAAATTTATTTCATGGAAAAGAAATTTTAATTTTGTTTATACCAGTATCGCATGTATGAGCATATGTGTGTGAGAGAGCATGTGTGTGAGCATGTGTGTATGTGTATGTGTGTGCATGTGCGTGTGCAAAGTAGATGCTCCAGTTTTTTCATTTTCATCATCCATCTTATTCCGAATTACTTTCCTCGTGTAGCTGTTCTAAGACTTCATACAATTTTCAAATACAACCAAATTTAAATCAAAAAATAGTCAACTAAAGTGTCTGGGGTGTCAGGAACACTGCCCTGAGCTAATCATACACACTGGTCAACTTCAAATTGATGTGGCTCTAAGGTGAGAACACGAAATTCACATAACCCATAGAAAACCTAGGCTTATCTTTAAGTAAGACCTGTTCATCAAGGTGTCTGTAACAGGGTAAGGAAAATGACAGCTAGAGTTACCTTAGCAGAGGCACTGCTCTGCATTATGGGATGGTTCTAGGCATAGCCTTCCTTTGAGTCTCCTCAACATCCCAAATTAACACACAAAAGAGATGTTCCCTCAAAATCAAAGGCCAGGAAAAGCTCTTCTGAAAAGTCATTATGATTACCCTTCTTGTTCCCGAGCTGTGAGGCTGATCAACCCCTTCCTGCTATGATCTCAGGAATGCAACTTAAGGGCTGGAAAGATGGCTCAGCAGTTAAGAGTACACACTGCTACTGCAGGGGACCTGGGTTACACTCCCAGCCCCACATAGGGGACTTCCAACTGTATGGAACTGGAGAGTTTCAAGGATCCAGTGTTCTCTCTGGCTTCCAGGGGCACCAGGTGTTCAAGCAGTGCACTTACATACGTGCAAGCAAAACACTCATGCACAGCAAATAAAACTGAGTAAATCACTTAAAATGTAGCTCAATTCATCTTTGAGGGCCCCTAAATGTATTTACGTTCACTTTGATGTTTTTTCTCACAAAAATTCTCCATTCTAGCTTGTATTTTATTTTCTGAGAGGGTCAGGCAGCCAGGAGGAGCACTGACAAACTCTTTCAGTATCCCTCCCAGTAAACAGGTCTTAGTTTCAGTTTTACTGGAGCTGGGAGGATCTGAGCAAGCAGTTATCAGGGAAAACCACAATGCAGGGTCTAACTTATCAGCAGGCACCCCACAGCCTTCTGTTAGCTAGTCAGGTGCCCACCACCTTGTGCTAGCTAAAGATAGCTTCCCTACCCTGATGCTGGAAAGTTACTAGCCACTAGAGCCACTTAACAATGCTATAAACATTTTGTTTAAACCCACCTATCAGCCCCCAGATTAATCTCTCCTCCATGGAATTCTCCTGACCTTGCTTAAAAAGAAGCCTTCGTTAAATGGACAAAGCCCAAAATGTTGGTCACTTTTCTTCCTTCTGATGCTAACGTTTTCATTATCATACTTATCCCCCTTTCAAATGCTTCACAGATGTTTAGCCACAGTTAAGTGGAGAAATGGGTTCTCTGTGTGTGTGTGTGTGTGTATATGTGTGTGTGTGTGTGTGTGTGTTTATACACTTTATCAAAGAGAATACACGGATGGACAAAGGCATGTGTTTATACCATAAGAAGGACTCTTCTATGCAAACACCCAGGCCTGGACACAGGTGCTTAATAAATATGTGTTACTATTAAACTTTCTGTCTTCCTAAACAGAACCAGCAATTACATTTCTAGTATTATACAGGAAAATAAAAGAAGATACCATTATAGATACCTAATCCACTGGCAGGTTTATAGTCTAGTTATTTTGACTTTTAATTTTCTCACCTGTTAAAACTTCATCGGCACTTTCTGAGTAAGAGTTGTAAGGATTCGATGAATATCTGTGTAGCAAGCTAGAGATTTTGGACAAATTTTAAATCATGAGATAAATAAAAAGAATTGTTCAGGTCCCTTACACTGCCAGTGTTATCAAATTTCTTTTGCACTTGATAACACTTTTACCTACCTGACATCATCAACCTTATACACCTTCACACATTTGGAGAGATCAGAATGTATACATCTTTATACCTCCATGAACACCACACCCTCTACAGACAAGTGACGTGACCAAGACTTTGTATTTAATACTTGGTAATGAGTTGCAAAGAATTTCCCAGGCCTGTTTGCCCACACTCACCAGGGTCAGATGCAGGGGCCTAGGATGCTTGTGCACAGGATGGGAGAAGAGTTGCTGCTCTGGTCTGACACTCTGACTTCTGTCCCAGAGTCCTGGAGCCTCGCCATCCAGGCCACCTCTGCTGTCCTCCTTCAAGGGCGGAGACTTATGTGCCTTGCAAAGATAGGAAAGGAAGGAGCTGGGCAGGATGCCATGGGATGGAGAAAGGAGGGTGTGGTTGGCATGGTGTAGTTTCATGGCACAGTAGAGCCCTGAGGATGGGGTGGTCTAGCTCAGGGCAAGCTTCCAGAGAGCTACGCAGTCTGCACTACACCCTCTGTCAGGCCTACATCGGTTGTGGAGTATAAGAAGGCAATATCCAGAGCCCCAAAAGAGAGAAAATGAAAGTAATGTTTCTGTGGAGAGGGGGTGAACAAATAGGGGGGGTAACAAACAGGAGTTAAAGATAGGCTTAACATAGAAAAAACAAACATGGGGTTCAGAACAGTTGAGGATATGACTTCTTAAAATTTGAGGTTGTTAATATAAATTGATTTACAACTTCATTTTATTTCTGAAGAGACCAATTGAGGAATAATTCACTGTTCACAATTATAATCCCTAAAACTGAGAGGCTGAGGCAGGAAGTTTTGAAGCTTGGATGCCTGGGATAAATATTGAACGATATCACTTAAGATCAAGTGGAAAAATTGGAAAACATAAAGGAAATGGATAACATTCTGGATAAATATTAATTACCAAAATAAAATTAAGACCAGATATGTAGGCGTAAGTCACAAACAATGCCACACCAATTTAGAATTATGATTAATAGGGTGGTATTTATTTAAAGGGGAAAAAAATTTACAGATCACCGTCCCAGCTGCACAACCAGGAAGGAAGTCTAGTCGCCGGACGCGGAGCAGGAAGTGAGAGAGTGAGAGAAGGGAAGTAGCCGCTTTTTTTAAAGAGAGACCACGCCCCAATGTGCTGGTATCTCAGCGGCTATAGGCTGGAGGAGAGAAAGGACCTCCTGCAAAACAGATAAGAAAATTAAACAGCTCTATAACTGCTGAAGAAATAGAAACAGTCATCAAAAGTCTCTCAACCAAAAAAGGGCAGGACCAGATGGTTTCAGCTCAGAATTCTACAAATTTTCAAAGAACTAATATCAACTCTTCTCAAACTGTTCCATACAATAGAAACAGAAAGAACATTGCCAAACTCTTTTTATGAGGCTACAATTACCCTGAATACCCAAACCACATAAAGACATTACTAAGAAAGAGAATTACAGACCAATCTCACGCACGAACATTAATGAAAAATGTTAAATAAAATACTTGCAAATCGAATCGAAGAACACATCAGAACCATCATCCACCATGGTCAAAGTAGCTTCATCCCAGAGATGCAGGGATGGTTCAACATACAAAAATTTGTCAATGTAATCCACCATATAAACAAAATGAAAAATAAAAACTACATGATTATCTCATTAGATGCCAAAAAAGCCTTCAACAAAATATAACACCCCTTCATGATAAAGGTCTTAGAGAGAGCAGGGATAAAAGAAACATACCTAAACATAATAAAAAGCAATATACAGCAAACCACCAGACAACATCAAACTAAATGGAGAGAAACTCACAGCGATCCCACTGAAATCAGAAACAAGACAAGTTGTCTGCTCTCTCCATATCTATTAAATATAGTTTTTGAGGTCTCATAGCAATAAAACAACAAAAGGAGATCAAGGGAATATAAATCAGAAAGAAGAAGTCAAACTCTCATTATTTGTTGATGATATGATAGTTCACAAAAATTCTATTAAGGAACTTCTATAGCTCATAAACACTTTCAGTAATGTAGCAGGATATAAGATTAACTCAAAAAATCAGTAGCCTTCCTGTACACAGATGATAAATGGGCTGAGAAAGAAATCAGAGAAACATCACCCTTCACAATAGCCACAAATAGCATAAAATATTTCAGAGTAACTCTAACTAAACTACTGGAAGACTTGTATAATAAGAACTTTAAATCTTTGAAGAAAAAAATTGAAGAAGATGCCAGAAAATGGAAAGATCTCCCATACTCTTGGGTAGGTAGAATAAATGTAATAAAAATGGCAATGTTTCCAAGAGAAATCTACAGATTCAATGCAATGCCCATCAAAATCCCAACACAATTCTTCACAGACCTTGAAAGAATGGTACTCGACTTCATATGGTAAAGCAAAAACCCAAGATAGTCAAAACAATCCTGTACAATAAAGGAACTTCTTGAAGCATCACAATCCCTGACTTCAAACTCTGCTACAGAGCTACAGTACTGAATACAACCTGGTATTGGCATAAGAACAGACAGAAGGACCAATGGAACTAAATAGAAGACCTGGATATTAATCCACACACCTTCAAACACCTGATCTTCGATAAAGAAGCAAAAAATATCAAATGGAAAAAAAGAAAGCATATTTAAACAAATGGTCCTGGTGTAACTGGATATCAACATGTAGATGAATGAAAATAGATCTTTATCTATTACAATGCGCAAAACTCAAGTCTAGATGAATCAAAGACCTCAACATAAAGCCAGCCACACTGAATTTCTTCAATAGAAGAGATAGTGGGAAGTACACTTGAACACATTGTCATAGGAGACCACTTCCTAAATATAACCCCAATAGCACAAACACTGAGAGAAACAATTAATAAATGGGACCTCCTGAAACTGAAAAGTTTCTATAAAGCAAAGGACATGGTCAACAAGACAAAACAACAGCCTGCAGAATGGGAAAAGATCTTCACTAACCCCACATCAAACCAAGGTCTGATCTCCAAAATATACAAAGAACTCAAATTGGTTATCAAAAGACCAAATAATATAATATAAAAAATGGAGTACAGACCTAAACAGAGAATTCTCAACAGATAAATCTAAAATGGCTGGAAGACACTTAAGGAAATGTTCAGCATCTTTAGTCATTGGGGAAATTCAAATCAAAACAACTCTGAGATTCCATCTTATACCTGTAGGAATGGCCAAGATCAAAAACACTGGTGACACCTTATGCTGGAGAGGTTGTGTAGTAAAGGGAACACCCCTACATTGCTGGAGGAAGTGCAAGCTGATACAGTCCCTTTGGATATCAGTGTGGTAAGTTCTCAGAAAATTAGGAAACAACTTTACTCAAGATCCAGTAATACCACTTTTGAGTATATATCCAAAGGATGCTTAATTGTGCCACAAGGACACGAGCTCAACTATGTTCATAGCAGCACTGTTTGTCTTAGCCAGAACCTGGAAACAACCTAAACGCCCCTTGACAGAAGAATGGAGAAAGAAAATGTAGTACATTTACACAATGGAGTACTACACAGCAGAAAAAATAATGATATCATGAAATTTGCAGACAAATGAATGGAGCTGGAAAACATCATTTTGAGTGAGGTAACCCAGATCCAGAAAGACAATTATCATATGTACTTACTCATAAGTGATTTTTAAATAGAAAGCAAAGAAAACCAGCCTACAAATCACAATCCCAGAGAACCTAGACAATTATGAGGACCCTAAGAGAAGCATACATGGATCTAATCTATATGGGAAGTAGAAAAAAATAAGATCTCTTGAGTAAATTGGGAACATGGGGACCTTGGGAGAGGGTTGAAGGGGAGGGAAGAGGCAGGGAGAGGAGCAGAGAAAAATGTAGAGCTCAATAAAAATCAATAGAAAAGAACAAGTGGAGGGGGCACTAAGTGTAGACTGTTAACCTGCAGTCAGATGGCATAGTGTATGCAATATAGAAGCACTAGACAGACCAGAAAGTTAAATGTTGAAAGTAAGTCAGTTTCATACTGGGGAAGAACAGAGGTGGGGAGAGAAGGGGAAGGGGAAAGAGCAGCAGTGAGACACAGAGGAAAGGCAGAACCACAGGGCTTCTCTCAAGCTCCACCATGGCCGTCCTCTCCAGAGGTCTCCACATTCTTACTTCTGTCATTTGCTGTCTACTTCTATTTAGTTTTTACTTCTATTATGTAGTAGAGTGTTGAAATAAGGGGCAGCAGGGCTGCTTCCCTGCCGCCCCAGCTCGTGGCCGCCAGCTAGCTTCTGCCCCAAAATAATTACACGGAAACTGTATTCTTTTAAACACTGCCTGGCTCATTATTGGCTAGCTCTTCTCAGCTAACTCTCGCACCTGGACTAGCCCATCTCCTATAAGGTGTGTAGCACCCTAAGCTGTGCTTACCGGGGAGATTCTAGCCTGTGTCTGCCTGGCATGGGAACATCATGGTGACCCCTCACTCAGCTTCCTTTTCCCAGAATCCTGTTCTGTTTACTCCACCCACCTAAGGTGGACCTAACGAATGGGCCTAGGCAGTTTCTTTATTAATAAGAAATCATTCACACATCATTTCCCCTTTTTCTGTTTAAACAAAAAAGAAAGGCTTTCATTTTAACATAGTAAAATTACATATAGCAAAACAGTTATCAAGTAAGAATTACAGTTACAATATTATATCTACTTTATCTTTTATCATAACTAAGGAAAACTATAACTAACCATTCTTCAACTCCATCAAAGACTCGAGAAGGATATAATAATATCTAAGTAAACAGGATGTCCAAAACTCTAGAAATGACAGAGACAACTCGCTGCCTGAACAGTCACCCAAAGTTTCTCTATACTGTTGGGGAATCCATCTTTGGCCTTCAGGCCCACAGTATCCAGAGATATTTCCACAAAGCAGGAAAATTCAAAGACAGTTCAGTCACTTTCTGCTGTGTCCTGCAGAATGTCTCGCAGACTCTCATGAATCAGGAACCCTGAAAGACCATCTCACCTTTAGGCAAGTTCAGCAGTCCTCTCTCTGCGGGTTCTTTGTGCCCAGTTTATGCATCAGTCCAGGCAAGAGCAGTTTCCTGCCCAAATGGCTATCCAACTCCATAAGGATCCTCTTCGATGCCCATCTTCCTCTCGAAGTAGATTGGTGCTGCCAGGAGCAGACATGACTCATTGTCATGAAAAACCCTAAGTTATTAAAACATTAAATGCCATATTCTGCAGTCTTTGAAAGATATGAAGAATGCCTATCTAACTGAAATATATCTCTATATATTTAGAAAATCTAACTAATATGACTATAAGCTTTACTATTATCGATGATCATCCATTAACAACTTATATTTCTTAATTATACAGTACATTTTAAATGAACTACACAATCACAGTACCTTAATCAAGAAGTACATATACATATAACAAAATTGACCTTAAAATCCATACCAATGCAAATTATTCATATCTATATCATATCCCCCTTTAAATGTAAAAGAACATTTATAAACCATATTTGGGAACATGGGCGCAGTTTTTTCTCTCTGAACTGCTTCCTGCTGAATGGGGGCATTGTTAATTAGGTCTTTCATGGTATAACCTGTGTGCTAGTTTCATCTCAGTTGGCAGTTGAGCAAAGAAATTTTCTGAAGGAGTTCACAGCAACCATTCAGGAAGGCGTGGTCTATCATACCATATCAGAATAGAAGAAATGAACAGGGTCTCATCCTCTGTGAAAACAAAACAAGAAACTCCTTTCTACAGCATCATGTCCTTAGTTCCAAATTTCAAAGTCAAGGCATTTTGAAAATATCTATGTTTGATTAGTTCAGCAGCATTTATAAACAAATATCTTTTAGTGGCTGTTGCTCCTTCCTCAGCATTCAAACAATTCAAAGAGAGCATAATAGCATACAGTATCAAGATTCTCTGTGTATTTTCCATCTTTGTGTGCTTTATTTTAACCTCTATTTTGTTTATTTTTACTTTTATTTTATATTTTCTGTATCTTTGTCCTGGAATAACTCTGTAGACCAGGCTGTCCTTGAACTCTCAGAGATCCGCCTGTCTCTGCCTTCTAGGCACTGGGATTAAAGACGTGTGCTACCACACCTTGAAGTCACAGAGGTCAATCTTCCTCTGCCTCCCTAGTGTTGGGATTAAAGGTGTGTACTACCACACCCAACTGCTCTCTTTCTTCCTTATTTTTTATTTTTAAGAACTTTAATTTTTAGTTTGCATATATTTTTAATGCACATTAAACCATTTAGAAATTTTCTTTGTCTTTGAATCTCTTTTTACTGTATCTCTCTCTCTTTTTCTGACCACGTGAGCCTTTAAATTACTGAGCAATATGGATAGGATTAAAGCCTTGGCTTTGCCAGCTAGATCCAGTCCATTCCTTAGCTTTCTGCCATTCCAACCTTGTGGCTGAGGTACCGGCCAGAGCCGCCTTCAGTGCCACAACTCTACAGTGTTTCAAGGTCCTTGCCAGCAAGCACACAAACCGCCTGCGTAAAAGAGTCAGATTGCCCTGGCAGGAAAGCCCAGAAAGCCGGCATTTTTAAACGGCACAGCTTTTTTCCTGCTACAGCTGAAAACTGAAAAGCATGCATTCAGCTTTTCGTCAACACCGTTTAAGTGTTTTGTGGCAGGAACTCTGAATGAGCTGCAGGGTTTTGCAGCTGAAGCTGAGTCAGGAAGCCTCTCACAGATGAGAGCTATTGCTTGTCTCTAGCAAGCAGAGTAGACCCGAGAGAGTGCTGCTACCAAGAAACCATGCACAAAGCTGTCATTTTGTTCTAGAATTACTTCCCAAGCTGTCTCAGGCTTTATGTGGACACAGTTGTCCACATGGGCATCAATTGTTGTAATATGGGCATACAAGCAGAGGAGGTCCACGGGGCGAACGGTGAGCCTAGTCATATCCCTGAAGACCACCCTGTATAGGGAGAGTGTTCTTGCCCCGTGGCTGGACACAGGAAACGGAGCGGGGGCACTCCCCGACCACCTTGACCTCCTGGTTAGCCTGCGAGGGCTGCTACCCTTTGCTGGGGCTGCTCCTCCTCGCTGAGACCTCTCTCTCCCTGGCATATTGCAGATTGCGCCCAGGGTCCTCCTTCACTACCCCTCCCTTCTGCTGGGTGCGGGATCATCAAGTTTAACCTGTTTGGGCGCTGGATAGGGAGCTCGGGGCAGAGGGCAGCGGGAGTTCCTCTGTTTTGGTGGCTGGCCTGCAGAGGGGAAGGCCTTTTGTTGGCGAGGTCCCTGGCAAAGCAGGAGCCTGGTCCTGGTCCTGAAGACCCTTCTGAGTAGTGAAAGAGATCTTGGCCAGCAGCGGGACCCAAGAAACGGGGAGAAGGCATTTTTGTAAGCAGGGCCCCTGGCCAGCAGGAAAACCCGTTCCTGTTTTAAAAGACACATTAGATAGCATCGATAGGACGAGATGGGCAGGCGCAAGGCAAGAATTCACCCAACAATCTGAAAAGCAACATGAAAACACCAGAACCCGATGATCTCACAACAGAAGGGCTTGAACACCCTATCACAGAAGAAGTGGAAAAAATTGACTTTATGAAAGCAATAGAGTCCCTTAAACAACATGTAAAAAACACCCTTATAGAAATAGAGGAGAAGTACGACAAAAAGTTTGAAGAAATGAGTAAAAAGTTTGAAGAATTAAGTAAATACATACAGGAGACCCTGGGAAACCAAGAAAAAACGAACAAACAGGTAATGGAAACAGTCCAAGAATTGAAAACTGAAATGGAAGCAAGGAAGAAAACACAAACTGAGGACCAGCTGGATATGGAAAATCTAGGTCAATGAACAGAGTCTACAGAAACAAGCATAATCAATAGAATACAAGAGATAGAAGAAAGAATCTCAGATTCTTAGGACACCATAGAGAAAATAAATGCGCTGATCAAAGAAAACAGCAAAGCCAACAAATACTCATCACAAAACATTCAGGAAATATGGGACAAAATAAAAAGACCAAATCTAAGAATAATAGGAATAGAAGAAGGAGAAGAGTCACAGCTTAAAGGCCCAGAAAATATTTTTTAAAAAATTATAGAAGAAAACTTTCCCAACATAAAGAAAGATATTCCTTTGAATATTCAAGAAGCATACAGAACACCAAACAGACTGGATCAAAGAAAAACATCCCCTCACCATAAAATAATCAAAGCACAAAATATACAGGTTAAAGAAAGAATATTAAGAGCTGCAAAAAAAAAAGGCCAAGTAACTTATAAAGGTAAACTGATCAGACTTACATCTGACTTCTCTATGGAAACCATGAAAGCCAGAAGGTCCTGGATAGAGGTACTGCAGAAGCTTAGAGACCATGGATGCAAACCAAGCCAAGCTATTGTTCACTATCAATGGAGAAAACAAGACATTCCAGGATAAGAACAAATTTAAACAATACATAGCCACAAATCCAGCCATACAGAAGGTAATAGAAGGAAAATCGCAACCCAAGGAATCCAACATTGCCAACACTGCCTACAACAACTCAGGCATCTAGTGACCCTTCACCAGCACAACTCAAAAAAGGGAGACACACAAACTCTACTACCAAAAACAGTAAGAATAACCGGAGTAAACAACCACTGGTCATTAATATCACTTAATATTAATGGTCTCAATTCACCTATAAAAAAGCACAGGCTAAGAGATTGGATACGAAAACAGGATCCAACATTCTGCTGTTTGCAAGAAACACATCTCAACCACAAAGACAGGCATCTACTCAGAGTAAAGGGTTGGGAAAAGGTCTTTCAAGCAAACGGCCCTACGAAAAAAATAGGCGTGGCCATATTAACTTCTAATAAAACTGACTTCAAACTAAAATCAATCAGAAGAGATCGAGATGGACACTTTATACTCATGACAGGAACAATTCATCAGGATGACGTCTCAATCCTGAATATCTACGCCCCTAATACAAAAGCACCCACTTATGTAAAAGAAATATTACTAAAACTCAAGGCAAACATCTAACCACACACACTAGTAGTAGGAGACTTCAATACACCTCTCTCTCCAATGGACAGGTCAATCAGACAGAAACCTAATAGAGAATTATTGGAGGTAATGAAGCAATTGGACTTAACAGACATCTATAGATCACGCCACCCAAATAGGAACGAATTTACCTTCTTCTCTGCAGCTCATGGAACCTTCTTGAAAATTGACCACATATTCAGAAACAAAGGAAACCTCCACAGATACAAAAAATCAGTGTCCACCTGTGTCTTATCAGATCCCCACGGATTAAAGTTAGAAGGCAAGAACAATACTACCCCCAGAAAGCCGACAAACTCATGGAAACTGAACAGTCAACGACTGAACCACACCTGGGTCAAGGAAGAAATTAAGAAAGAAATTAAAGTCTTCCTTGAATTTAATGAAAATAAAGAGACAACATACTCAAACCTATGGGACACGTTGAAAGCATTGTAAGAGGAAAGTTCATAGCACTAAGTGCCCACTTAAAGAAAAAGGAGAAAGCATACATTGGGGACTTAACAGCACACCTGAAAGCTTTAGACAAAAAAAGAAGCAGACATTCCCAGGAAGAGTAGAAGACTGGAAATAATCAAACTGAGGGCAGAAATCAATAAAATAGAAACACAGAAAACAGTCCAAAGAATCAATGAAACAAAAAGTTGGTTCTTGGAGAAAATCAACAAGATCGACAAACCCTATCCAAACTAATTAAGCAACAGAGAGAGAACACACAAATAAATATGATCAGCAATAAAAAGGGGGACATAACCACAGACACAGAGGAAATTCAGAGAATCATTAGATCTTACTACAAAAGCCTGTATGCCACAAAACTGGAAAATGCAAAAGAAATGGACAGTTTTTTAGATAAGTACCATATACCAAAGCTAAACCAAGACCAGGTGAATGATCTAAATAGACTTGTTAGTCGCGAAGAACTAGAAACTGTTATCAAAAATCTCCCTTCCAAAAAAAGCCCAGGACCAGATGGTTTCACTGCAGAATTCTACCAGAACTTCCAAGAAGAGCTAATACCTTTATTCCTTAATGTATTTCACAAGATAGAAACAGAAGAGTCATTGCCGAATTCCTTTTATGAAGCCACAGTTACCCTGATAATAAAACCACACAAAGACCCAACCAAGAAAGAGAATTACAGGCCTATGTCACTCATGAATATCGATGCAAAAATTCTCAATAAACTACTGGCAAACCAAATCCAAGAACAAATTAGAAAAATTATCCATTGTTTTTGGCCTTTGAATTTAGCAAAGGCAATTGTCCAGGAATCAATCTTAAAATTATCAATGAAACTACTGTTTAGTATAAGAAACATTGATTATAGTCAATATTTTGCTAAACCATTATCCAGATTCTATCCTGTCCTTTTATATCCGACAGGCTACTGGTTTAAATTAAGAGTTTAATATCTTAACTAGCAAAACTGAGAAGATTTAGCCATAAGCAGCATGTTTTATAAAGCTGTTGTATAATAAGTTTTACATCTAATACACACACTTGCCATAGCTGAATTATAATTAATATACTGTATTTGTTGATTATTGTATACTTTATCTGTTGATTTATACTTTACCTGCTTGAGTACCTGTTAGGCAGCTGTTTTAAGCTCTCTATTGGAAACTGTTTTTTGTAAGAATTTTATCTAGCAGCTCAAGGTCTCCCATAAGAATATTATCACTAGAGCTTTAACCATTGGACATCCAACCAAAAGTTTGTAAGCTATCCTTTTTTTAGTTTTTTTTATATTGGAAAAAAAGAAATTTCTGCCTCCTCCCTGCCTCCCATTTCCCTCCCCATCCTCCCACTCCTCCCCCCCCTCCTCCCCCTCCATATCCAGACCAAAGAGAAGTCAGGCTTCCCTGCCCTGTGGAAAGTTCAAAGTCCTCCCCCCTCAATCCTGGTCTAGGAAGGTGATCATCCAAACACAGAAAGAAAATAAATTCTGGACGTGATGTCGAGGCTGCGGACACAGAGGAGTTCCAGACTTCCAGAGATGATTGAGGAGAGGTCCTTGGTCCGGTCTTCCCTGCCCCCAAGGAAAGGAGTGCCTGCTAACAAAACCAGCTATACCACTCTGCAGGGTGTCATCCTGCCTCCAGAGTCCAGGGAGACCCGGCGGACATAAGTGCCAGGATGTGCTTCATGTAGCTGAATCCAGCTCGCCTCACCCAGGTTCCCCCACCTGTCCTGGAGCACAAATGCTAAACTGATCCTGCAGCTTGAACTCTGGTCTGCTTTGGAGCTGAGTTGCAGACTAAACATCAGTCTGCTTTAAACTTTGGGACACAGAACTCATTTTAATTAAAATATTAACCTCTCTTCACTTAAGAAGGGGGAAAATTGGGGGTTCCTGTCACAGTTGCTCAGAGACTGGAACTGGTGGTATTTGAAAACAACAATGTATGTCATTGTACTCCTACTGAAATTGATCTAATGATATTTGTAACTGCTTATAGATGTTGGGAAAAGTTTGACACATGCTGTAAAGTGTTTGGGTTTAATGCATATGTTAAAAATTTTAGATTTTGATCCCTTTTACACTGCCCTAATTTTTGGCAGGCAGCACATGTAACTTTATGTGGAGTAGGCACTTAGGAAGGTTGACATACCATAGGCCAGACTAAAAGGTGAACACTGGGTTGGGAAAAAGCCCTTTCTTCTTGTCTGGAGATGGAGTTATTGGTGCCAAAATTATATCATTATATCTTTTGTTTGAGGAGCTCCTCACAGTCTTTTCATTAATGATAGATGCAGGGGCCCAATGATGGAAGTTAGTGTGGATCCTCGCCTGAATAGCACACCATACAGAGGTTGTAGAAACCGGCTCATCATGGCATGGTACAGGTATGAGGGCACTCTCCACATGGCCTAAGACAGGGTGCCCTGTGATCTGTTTGCTTTAATCCTGTTAGATGCCTTTTATTTGAGGAGCTCCAAGGACGGGCGACTTATTGCAGGATAATCCGCCAACCTAAGACAGGGCCCTGGGAACCCTCGGATGGGTAAGGGGGATAGAAAAAAGGCCTGGTCCCCACTCGACCTAAGAATCATCAGGCACCCCTCTGTTCCCAGGAGAGGTAAATTGCTTCACCACTCAAGAGGAGGGTCTCTCCTTATCTCAGTCCCTTCTCCTTTAGATCTGACACCATGGTTGACTCTGACTGGTGCTCTCCACGTAATAACTACCTGCCTTTATATAAGAGAAAGGGGGATCTGTTGGGAGCCGTTTCTCCCTAAAAATCATTACAGGAACCATCACCCTGGGGAATCTGCAGGGAACTCCACACCCATAATTGTGCTAAGAATAGTTCTATTGCCCCACACCCAATTAAAGCTGTTAATGGAGAAAAAAATAAATAAATAAAATAAAATGGAAAAAAAAAGTTTCGTTAAATCTCAGAAAGAACTTTGGACTTTTTAAGAATATGCTAAGAATGTTCAACTATGGTGATATTTGACACTGGGGTGAATGGCTTTGTTATTAGAATATTACTACAAGTGTCAAAGGCAGAAAACTACATATTAAAGTGATATGTTTGGATGTCAAAAAAAAAAAGAAAAATTATCCATTATGGTCAAGTAGGCTTCATCCCAGAGATGCAGGGCTGGTTCAACATACGAAAATCTATCAATGTAATCCACCATATAAATAAACTGAAAGAAAAAAACCGTATGATCATTTCATTAGATGCTGAAAAAGCATTCGACAAAATTCAGCACCCCTTTATGATAAAGGTCTTGGAGAGATTAGGGATACAAGGGTCATACCTAAATATAATAAAAGCTATTTACAGCAAGCCGACAGCTAACATTAAATTGAATGGAGAAAAACTCAAAGCCATCCCACTAAAATCAGGAACAAGACAAGAATGTCCACTCTCTCCATACATCTTCAAAATAGTGCTTGAAGTTCTATCAATAGCAATAAGACAACATAAGGGGATCAAGGGGATTCGTATTGGAAAGGAAGAAGTTAAGCTTTCGTTATTTGCAGAAGATATGATAGTATACATAAGCGACCCCAAAAACTCTACCAAAGGACTCCTACAGCTGATAAACACCTTTAGTAATGTGGCAGGATACAAGATCAACTCCAAAAACTCAGTGGCCTTCCTATACACTAAGGATAAGGAAGCAGAGAGGGAAATCAGAGAAGCATCACCTTTCACAGTAGCCACAAATAGCATAAAATATCTAGGGGTAACTCTGACCAAGGAAGTGAAAGATCTATTTGACAAGAACTTTAAGTCTTTGAAGAAAGAAATTGAAGAGGACACCAGAAAATGGAAGGATCTCCCTTGCTCTTGGATTGGGAGGATCAACATAGTAAAAATGGCAATTCTACCAAAAGCAATTTATAGATTCAATGCAATCCCCATCAAAATACTTCACAGATCTGGAGAAGACAATAATCAACTTTATATGGAAAAACAAAAAACCCAGGATAGCCAAAACAATCTTATACAATAAAAGAACATCTGGAGGCATTACCATCCCTGACTTCAAACTCTATTACAGAGTTACAGTATTGAAAACAGCTTGGTATTGGCATAAAAACAGAGAAGTCGACCAATGGAATCGAATAGAAGACCCTGACTTTAACCCACAAACCTATGAACACCTGATTTTTGATAAAGGAGCTAAAAGTATACAATGGAAAAAAGAGAGCATCTTCAACAAATTGTGCTGGCGAAACTGGATGTCAATCTGTAGAAGAATGAAAATAGATCCATATCTATCACCATGCACAAAACTCAAGTCCAAGTGGATTAAAGACCTCAATATCAGTCCGAATACGCTGAACCTGATAGAAGAGAAAGTGGGAAGTACTCTACAACATGTGGGCACAGGAGACCACTTCCTACATATAACCCCAGCAGCACAGACAGTAAGGGCCTCATTGAATAAATGGGACCTCCTGAGACTGAGAAGCTTCTGTAAAGCAAAGGACACTGCCGCTAAGACAGAAAGGAAACCCACTGACTGGGAGAAGATCTTCATCAACCCTGCAACTGACAAAGGTCTGATCTCCAAAATATATAAAGAATTCAAGAAACTAGACCGTAAAAGGCTAATCAACCCAATTATAAAATGGGGCACTGAGCTGAACAGAGATCTCTCAACAGAAGAAGTTCAAATGGCCAAAAGACACCTAAGGTCATGCTCAACTTCCTTAGCAATCAGGGAAATGCAAATCAAGACAACTTTAAGATACCATCTTACACCTGTCAGAATGGCGAAAATAAAAAACACCAATGATAGCCTTTGCTGGAGAGGGTGTGGAGAAAGGGGTACACTCATCCATTGCTGGTGGGAATGCAAATTTGTGCAACCACTTTGGAAAGCAGTGTGGAGGTTTCTCAGGAAATTCGGGATCAACCCACCCCTGGACCCAGCAATACCACTCTTGGGAATATACCCAAGAGAGGCCTTATCATACAACAAAAGTATATGCTCTACTATGTTCATAGCAGCACTGTTTGTAATAGCCAGAACCTGGAAACAACCTAGATGCCCTTCAATTGAAGAATGGACGAAGGAAGTATGGAATATATACATATTAGAGTACTACTCAGCAGTAAAAAACAAGGACTTTTTGAAGTTTGCAGGCAAATGGATGGAAATAGAGAACACTATCCTGAGTGAGGTAAGCCAGACCCAAAAAGAGGAACATGGGATGTACTCACTCATATTTGGTTTCTAGATATAAACAAAGGACATTGAGCCTATAATACGTGATCTTAGAGAAGCTAAATAAGAAGGAGAACCCAAAGAAAAACATATAGGCATCCTCCTGAATATTAACCTTCATCAGGCGATGAAAGGAGACAGAGACCCACATTGGAGCACCGGACTGAAATCTCAAAGTCCAAATCAGGAGAAGAAGGAGAGAGAGCACGAGCAAGGAACTCAGGACCGCGAGGGGTGCACCCACACACTGAGACAATGGGGATGTTCTATCTGGAACTCACCAAGGCCAGCTAACCTGGGTCTGAAAAAGCCTGGGAAAAAACCGGTCTTGGGAAAAAAAAACATAGAGACAATGAGGACTACTGAGAACTCAAGAACAATGAGAATGGGTTTTTGATCCTACTGCACGTATTGGCTTTGTGGGAGCCTAGGCAATTTGGATGCTCACCTTACTAGACCTCTATGGAGGTGGGTGGTCCTTGGACATCCCACAGGGCAGGGAACCCTGATGGCTCTTTGGGCTGAAGAGGGAGGGGGACTTGATTGGGGTAGGGGAGGGAAATAAGAGGCTGCGGTGGGGAAGAGACAAATCTTTAATAAATAAATAAATAAAGTT